>BQNB010042998.1:24305-45774 GCA_026074375.1 Tanacetum coccineum | reverse complement strand
ATATACCCAACCCTAATTAGGGTTTCTTCATTTTTATAACTTAGCCAACACACACTCCTCCCCCTCTCATATTTTCCGGCGCCTCCCCCTTATTCCGACCAGATTCCGGCCAAACTCCGGCCAACAGCCGCCGTCACCCCACGACCACTTACCCCGCTGCCTCTCCATCAACATCTCACCAACCGCCACCACCCCCTCCATTTCCAGCCGACAACCACCACGCCATATACCACACCATCCACGGCACCAACACCATCACCACCACTCCGTCCCCACCAGATCCATCATCATCACCCCGACCACCACCAGCCACGTTCACCACCACCCTCGTCATCTACTCACCTCCGCCATCACTATCGTAACCACCAACATCACCACGTCGCTGCCACCGCGATACAACCACCACCACCATCACGACAGCCGCCACGGCTAACCCTAAAACAACCGCATCAGCCACCACTCCAAGAAAAAGATGTTCAGGTTGTTTAGGTTTAGTGTGAGGGCACGTATAGGTTGCGGGTTTGATTTGTGTAATCGATTGATAAATTATTGCAAGATCTAATTTATTGGTGGTTTAAATTGGTTAAATAGTTATATTATTTAGTATTATCGTTTTTGGTGATTTATAAATTTTAGGGTGCGTTTGGATTGGTGGTAAAACTGCCATTATAGGGTGTTTGGATTTGTGTTTTATGGCAGAAAAGGGGTGTTTGGATATGGGTTTAAAACTGCCTAAAGGGATGTTTGGTTTTGGTGTTAATAGCCCATAAGGCTGTTTGGAACTGGGTTTAAGGCTGCCCATATAGGGCGTTTGGTTTTGTGTTTTACAACATATAGGGTGTGTTTGGTTTTGCTTATCGTTGGTATTTATTTAGTCTAGTTAAAAATATAGATACTTTGCAAACACGGATTGATTGAAAAGGGGAAAACGTTGAATTTTGTAAAAATGGAAAACGTTGTATAAACGAATAGGTCATGTCGAAATTTTTATAAATTTATATACTTAGTATTTTTCGCTACAAATTCTATTATTTTAGAAACCCGATAAACGGACGAAGTTATATAGTTTTTAAGATTTTAATATGTAATTATACAATAACGCGACAACAAACGAAAACTATACTTTTACAAATGAGACAACTATTTTGGTTACAACCCGTCGAGAAAACGAAATACTAATTTATAAAATATTATTTTATAAATTCCCGACTAGAAAATAAAATCATAACTTTTGTAAAAGTTTTAGAAACATCGTTTACATAATTCGTAACTTTGAAACGTGTGTTACTTTTATACAAGAACGTTTTGTTAATTTAATTGGTGATTTCCGAAAACGTGTCGAATTATTTTGTTTCAATTATTTTTCTCACGTTTCTTATATAATCCTTGTAAAGTATTATATATTGCGACTTATTCTTTTGGTTGTTTGTCTTTATTATATAATTCACCATATGAATTATATAATTGTTTCTTTTTCTCATATGTAATATATACGGAATATATTACACACTTTGCGTTGCTTTTCGATTTATTTTATTTAACCAACCACCAAACTCATCCAACTTGTAATCCAAATCCTTTATCAACGTGTCGCGTTGATGTACTCATCCATCGGAAAAACCCCAAATTCATCATCCTAAGCTAGTGGGATATAACCGTTAAGTTAAGCTGCAACTTCTTGGTCGAGCCGATTCGTCTTTCGTTTGTGTTGTGCATATTATTTGCATATCGGCCAATTGTTCTGCAATGTCGAGGTGAGTTCATAGCCCCACGTTTTACTTGTTTTATATTTACCTTATTACTTTTGGGGTGAGAAACATGCTTGTTTACAAACTCGATTACTTCACTGAATTTCAAACTCGTATACGTTGATTACAAACTTGTTACATGATTGATATCACACTCGTTTTTACTTATGGATATAAGTACTTTAAGCTTTTACAAAAACGTTGGTTGTTTTTACTAGACACAAGTACTTGCGTGAGATATCCCTGTTTACGTGTTGCCTAAGTTAAGCGTTTAGACCACTACTGCCCCACTTATCATGAACCGTCAATCTCTTGACTGGAGGACCGGTCGAGGGAGCGCGAGTTGAGATAAATAATCTATTAGACTAATTATCCCAATCCAGGTGATACGCTCAATACCCACGGGGCGCCCGATAAACGGATATAATGTCATGTCGAACTGGTTATGTTTCTTTGTCGGACCACCTGAAAGGGTCAAACAAATACTTATAGCAATGTACATGCTATCTTTCGCAATTAGCTTCAGTGTCATGAGCTTAGCGCAACGTAAATACCCACCCCATTTTATGTGAAGTTATATCTCCTATAACTGTCACATACGTTTTGAAGTCTTGTGGTCCATACTACTTTGGTGTACGTTTCTGTTCTAAACACTTTTTGCATAATACAGTGATTGAAGCAGTGTTTTACTAAACGTTTTGGATACTCGTAAATGTTTTGCTTTAAACCTATGAATTTCACTCACCTTTAAATGTTGACCTTTTAGCATGTTTTTCTCATGTGCCCTTAGCTTTGGACTATCTTTGATGTGCTATTGGAGTCTACGTGCAATATGATACTCTTTCAAGACTTATTTACCATTACATACCTCTTTGACCTTTGAAAACCAAATTAATGCTTCTGCTATATTTTTATTTTCGCTTCCGCAATGTTTAATTTCTTTAAATGTTTGTAAAACTTATTTATTTTTTAAACAAAGCAACGATTATGATTTTTCAAAACGTCCGTAGTAGTCGTTCTCTTGTGCCTTTGATCGGTTTATGATGACTCACGCCCTCTGACATGAAATCCGACCAGCCCCGTCTGGGGAGTGACAATTTTGATACTAGTTATATATATATATAATATATAAATTAAATATATATTATATAATATATATATATGTATATATGTATAATATAATATATATACGCTAAGTTTTTAAGAATTAATTTTTGGCGCCGCTGCCGGGGAGGCTGTGAAACGATTATTGTGTACGTTTGAAGATTAGTGTTTGAAGACCCTTCCCCGTGAAGTTATCGCTTTCATTTGTGAATATATTTTTCTATTATCAAGTAATCAAAAATTCCAAAAAATTTGAAAAACAACAAAATCAACCGTTGTGTCACTTGTGAATTCGGCTCACCTTTAGATTACAAACTATAAGAGAGATATAAGGAGGGTTGATCCAACTAACTTCAACCCGAAAGGAGAAGGTTTTTAATAGCTTCGCGCTTACCCGCTCCTCCGCTTCTTTGTGCGTTTTCTAGAGAGCTACCGTACACTTGTTTGATTAACGGTTACAAAAATATTTTTTCTCTTTTTTATTTTCTCTTATTTTGTTCTTAGTGTATGCAAACTCGCTCTTCGTTAAAATTTGTTGATAAACCTTCTACGAATCCTACTTCTACGATTTCGAAACGTCATAATCGTAGACGTTCTATACAACGAGTAGAACTGTTTTCTCTTGTAGAGACTCCCGTAGTTACGATGGCCGATCAACGTACTATGGCGGAATTATTCTGTGCACCCACCGAGGGTTATGCGGAGGCAATCGTAGTACCACCCATTCCCGCTGAGCATTTCGAGCTCAAGCATAGTCTAATCAATCTTGTAACTTTAAAACAATTCTTCAGTTTTGAGAAAGAAGATCCTCATGCTCATATTCAATATTTTAACAAGATTACTTCTACGTTGAAGTACAAAGATGTGCCCGAGACATCGATTAAGCTTATGCTTTTTCCATTTTCTATCGATGGTCCAGCCCGGATTTGGCTCGACAAAGAACCCCCTGTTATATCTCTACTTGGGACGATCTTGCAGTCTCAAGTTTATTAACCATTCATCCCCTCCTCAAAAACAACAAATCTTCGAAATGAAATTTCAAATTTTCAACAAAAGTTTGAGGAAACATTTAGTGAGGCATGGGACCGTATCAAGGATCTCATTCGAGCATACCCACATCACGGTTTTACCCAATTGCCTCAACTCGATACCTTCTACAATGGTTTAAACCCATCCGATCAAGATTCTTTGAATTCTGCGGCCCCCCACCCCCCAATGTGTTTCCCAAAAAAACCACACACACCCCCCCCCCCCCCCAACCGGGGAAATCTTTTAGAAAGAAGTGCACAAGATATGTTAAAAATCATTGAAAACAAATCAAAAGTTCGTAATTCAAGAAACAAACCGATTATTTCTCAAGTAAAAGCAAGTAATGTTGATTCTTCAGAGATAGCCAGTGCCGTAGCTAGTGCCGTGACTAGTGCCATGACCGCGATGTTTAAACAACATCAAGTAACCCCAGCTCCAGCTTCCGTAAAAGCTGTTGAGGAATCGTGTGTTACTTGTGGCGGTGCTCATTCTTACCGACAGTGTCCTGCCACCGATGGCAACACTTTTTCGGGCTATCAAGACAATATTCAAGGATATGTTTCAGCAGCCGCAGTAAACTATAATCAAGGAAATACCGGATATCGTCCTCAAAATGTAGCTAACCAAATTCGACCACCGGGTTTTGCTCAACCGAATGTGCAAAATAATCAAACCCGGTACAATCAAGGTTACAATCAAAACAGAGGAATTAATCAAGGAAACCAAAATTATCAAGCTCCGGCTTATCAAGCCCCGATTCATCAACCACAAGTTGTGACGACTAGTGATTTCTCAAACTACATAAAGGCAAATGATGCGGTGATGAAAAACATGCAAACCCAAATGACCTCTTTAACAAATTCTAACATCGAGCTTAAGAACATGTTTGGTCAATTCATGAAAATGAATACCGCTTCTACTTCGGGTTCGGGTTCACTTCCTAGCAACACCGTTGCTAACCCAGAGTGATTTGAAACAATCACCAACCGAATGCATTTCTTTTTGATTGACCCCCAAATTCCCCCGTCTTTCTTTCTCTTCCAAAGTGGTGGAACGGGAACCCGAGGTGACAAAGGATACGGTGCAACCGAGTACCGAAAACATCCAACCTCCGGAAGTACAAAATCAAGCTCCCAATTGAGAGCCCTGTTGTTGCACCAAACCTAACCGACCATACCTTACCCTTCAAGAGCTAACAAGCATAAGCTCCGTGAAAAGGATGATAAGCTAGCTTTGAAATTTCTTGAGATTTTTAGGAAACTTCATGTCGAGCTTAGTTTCGCGGATGCTCTTCTTCACATGCCTAAGTTTGCTACAATGTTTAAAAGTCTCCTTAATAACAAAGAAAAATTGTTTGAATTAGCCACCACCACATCGGTAAATGAAAATTGTTCGGCGGTTATCCTTAAAAAGTTTCACGAAAAACTTAGAGACCCTGGCAAGTTTCTCATTCCATGTGATTTTCCAGAGTTAGATGAATGCTTGTCCTTGGCCGATCTTGGTGCAAGCATAAACTTGATGCCTCTCTCCATATGGAAGAAGCTCTCACTCCCCAAACTTACTCCTACGCAAATGATTCTTGAGCTTGCGAACCGATCGACCACTCGACCGGCCGGCATTGCCGAAGATGTCTTTGTGAAAGTAGGAAAGTTCAATTTTCCGACCGACTTCGTAGTCGTTAATTATGCTGTTGATCCTCGGGTTCCCTTAATTCTTGGGAGACCTTTTTTGAGGACCGGACGAGCTTTTGATTGAGTGTTTTACGGTGACGATTACTCTCCGCCATGATGATAACCGTAACATTCATAGTTGGTCAAAGCTTTGAGATGCTCTACAATGATTCCGATCGATTAAATCGAATCGATGTCCATCGATGTTAGCTTTGAGGAGTATTCAAGAAGTGCTCGATGTCTAAAATTTCTGAAAGTGGCAATCCCACTTCGGAACCGATTATATCTACCTCTTCTCCCACTCTCACTCCCTTCGGGGATAGTGACTTTCTTCTAGAGGAAACCGATGCTTTCCTTGCTCTTGAAGATGATTCAATTTCACTGGAAATTGATGACTCTTACTATGATTCGGAGGGAGACACTCGTCTTCTTGAGAAATTTCTAAATGATGATCTATCATCTCCTTACCTCCACAAGAACTAAGATTTGTAGAACCTAAAACTGAAAAATCTTCAATTGATGATCCTCCGGAGCTCGAGCTCAAGGATCTACCTTCTCATCTTGAGTATGCATTTTTGGAGGGCACCGATAAACTACCCATCATAATTGCTAAAGACTTAAAAGAAGATGAGAAGGTCCGACTTCTAAAGGTTTTAAAGTCACACAAGCGTGCCATCGCTTGGAAAATCTCCGATATAAAGGGCATCGACCCTCAATTTTGTACTCACAAAATATTAATGGAGGATGACTCTAAACCGGCAATTCAACATCAAAGACGGGTTAACCCAAAAATTCATGAGGTTATCAAAAAGGAAGTTATCAAACTCCTTGATGCCGGATTAATTTATCCCTATCCAATAAATGTGGGTACTAACAGAACTAACTATTACTACCAGACTTAACTGTTATACTACCAGTATTAAGTCTGTTATAATCTATTTTCCTAACAAGTTATGGGATGGCGTGTATGCATTGACTACCAAAAGTTAAATGATGCTACTCATAAAGATCATTTCCCATTACCGTTTATGGACCAAATGCTTGAAAGACTCGCGGGAAACGAATACTATTGTTTTCTAGATGGTTTCTCTAGGTATTTTTAGATTCTAATTGACCCGCAAGACCAAGAGAAGACCACCTTCACTTGCCCTTATGGGACGTTTGCCTACCGACGCATGCCTTTCGGCTTATGTAATGCTCCGGGCACGTTCCAAAGGTGCATGATGGCCATTTTCCACGACATGATCGAGGAAACAATGGAGGTCTTCATGGATGATTTCTTGGTATTCGGGTATTCTTTCTCCTCATGCCTCTCCTATTTAGACAAAATGCTCAAACTATGCGAAGACACTAATTTAGTTCTAAATTGGGAGAAATGCCATTTTATGGTAAAAGAAGGCATTGTTTTAGGGCATAAGATTTCAAAGTCCGGGATTGAGGTCGATAAAGCTAAAGTTGATGTTATAGCTAAACTCCCTCATCCGACTTCCGTTAAAGGCATTCGAAGTTTTTTAGGTCACGCCGGGTTCTATCGTCTATTTATTCAAGATTTTTCTAAAATCGCCTGGCCGATGACCCATCTTCTTAAAAAAGATACCCCTTTCATCTTTTTAAAAGAATGTATTGAATCGTTTAATATACTTAAGAAGAAGTTAACCGAAGCTCTGATTTTAGTTTCCCCCGATTGGGACCTACCATTTGAAATTATGTGTGATGTTAGTGATTACGCAGTAGGTGCAGTCTTGGGGCAATGTAAGACCAAACATTTTCAGCCTATACACTATGCTAGTAAGACCATGACGGATGCTCAAGCACATTACCCTACTACGAAGAAAGAATTATTAGCCGTGGTATATGCTTTAGAGAAATTTTGGCCTTATTTAGTCTTGTCGAAGACCATAGTGTATACGGACCACTCGGCTCTCAAATATCTTCTTGCCAAGCAAGATGCTAAGCCGATATTGCTCCGGTGGATTCTCCTACTCCAAGAATTTGATGTCATTATTCGTGATTAAAAAAAGGAGCGGAGAATCTCGCGGCCGACCACTTATCAAGACTTGAAAATCCCCACCAAGATGTTCTCGAGAACAAGAAAATTACCGAAATATTTCCTCTCGAGACTCTTGGTATGGTTACATTTCATGGTGATTCTAGTACCCCATGGTTCGCCGACTTTGCAAACTACCATGCGGGAAATTTTATTGTGAAAGGGATGTCGTCCCAACAAAAGAAAAAATTCTTTAAGGATGTAAAGCATTACTTTTGGGACGACCCCTACTTGTTTAGAATTGGTGCGGATCAAGTGATTAGACGATGTGTTTACGGCCAAGAAGTCGTTGATATCCTCACGGCTTGCCATAATAGACCCACCGGGGGACATCATGTGTCAACTACACCGCTAAGAAAGTCTTTGATTCTGGATTTTATTGGCCCACTATTTACCAAGATGCCTATGACTTGGTCACACGGTGTGACGCTTGTCAAAGTCAAGGCAAAATCTCGTAAAAAGAAGAAATGCCCCAAAATGCAATTCAAGTATGCGAGATCTTTGACGTGTGGGGCCTAGATTTCATAAGCCCGTTCTTGTCTTCTTGAGGGAACAAGTACATTCTCGTAGCCGTTGACTACTTGTCCAAATGGGTTGAAGCAAAAGCACTCCCTACAAACGATGCCCGAGTTGTCGTAAAATTCTTGAAATCTATCTTTGCCCGATTTGGAACTTCTCGTGTTATCATTAGTGATCGCGGTACTCACTTTTGCAATGACCAATTTGCAAAGGTCATGCTTAAGTATGGAGTTACTCACTGTCTTTCTACCGCGTATCATCCACAAACAAGTGGACAAGTGGAGGTTTCAAATCGTGGTTTGAAACGTATCTTGGAAAGGACCATAGGCGAAAATTGTGCTTCATGGTCTGATAAGTTAGATGATGCTTTATGGGCCTTTCGTACCGCTTTTAAGACACCCATCGAGTGCACTCCTTATAAGCTAGTGTACATAAATGCTTGTCGTCTTCCTATCGAACTTGAACACAAGGCTTATTGGGCCTTGAAACATTGCAATTTTGACCTCAAGACCGAGGGTGATCACCGGAAAGTTAAAATGAATGAATTAAATGAACTTCATGATCAAGACTACGAGAACTCTTTAATCTACAAAGAGAAAACGAAGAAGATTCATGACTCCAAAATTAAAAACCGTGTTTTCAACTTTGGTGATCGAGTTCTCCTCTTCAATTTTCGATTAAAGATCTTCTCGGGCAAGCTCAAAACCCGTTGGACCGGACCGTTCACCGTTGCTCAAGTTTTCCCTTATGGTACCGTTGAGTTATCTCAAACCGACAGGCCAAACTTCAAGGTGAACGGTTATAGACTCAAGCACTACTTTGGAGGGGACATACCACCCATGGTTGTCCCGGATCTCCAAACCTTCCCCATGGACAACTAAATTCGGGACATCAAGCTTCGTGAGTACATTTATATACAAGCGCTTTCGTGGTGGCAACCCATAGCAATCTTAATATAATTATAATTGTAGTAATGAATAAGTGTGACGTGAGGAGGTTAGCCTCTTCCTTTCTCGTGTTTCGTGGTTTGTGTTATATGTCCATGATTTCCCCGGATTATGAAGACTCTCGTGCTCATGGTTTTGTCCTTCAAGCTTCAATCCTAAGCATGATTATGGGAATCCAATATCCTAAATCTTATCGACTAACGTTTATCTTTGAGCATACTTAATAAACGCATTAGATCTACGAAGAAACCCTTCTTCAACATTGAGACAACGATCAGTTTACTAGTATGGGGCTCTATCGATTTTGATTATGCCCTGCAGTCGCTGTTTCAACAAATCCCGTTTTACCACCAAAATACCACAAAAAAATGAAAAAAAAAATCAAATTTTTCAAAAATAAAATAAGTTGTTTTGTCACAATTTGACTTTCCAGCTGGGTATAATAAAATAAATTTTGACTCCGATTCGAAGCGCGTGAGCTCTTAGCTTGTCCTTAACCGTTATAAACATGACTAAGCTAGTAAATTTGACTAAGATTCCGGATCTTTTTTATTAAAGATTTTAAATTTGCGAAGAACGAGAAATGATAGAGTTAATTATGAGTTAGATGCTAAACAAGGATTATTTGGAAATCTTAAAAGCTCATAAGTGTAGTTTGTGGCCTTTTCTCCCATAAGCTCCTAACCTGACTAATAATAAATGCTATTTTCGAAAAATTAAACTACATGCAATAATATTTATAATGTAGTCCGATTAACAATAAATTACTTAGTCTTAGTTTCAAAAATATACATAAATTTTCTAAAAAGAAATTTTCTCTATATCGTGGTAATATATATATATATATATATATATATATATATAATGAATGAGGTAATAATAATAAAAAACTGTGGGCTGATAAAAGTTTACTGCCTCTTGCCGGCTCACAACCGATGTGACAGTCTTCAAAAGAAGGCCCATAGTAAGAATAATCTAAGACTGATAAAAGTTTGCTGCATCTTGCTGGCTCACAACCAATGTTGCAGCCTTTAAAAAGGTCGAGGGTTTCCGAAGCCGAAATAAGACAACTGAATTATGGTCGGCTCGCATACTGATGTGACAGTTCATTTAAAGGGTGGAGGTTATAAGTAAAATATATTAAATGATTAAGTGTAATATATATGATTTAATAAATATAGGGAAAATCTTTTTTTCCGTATATTTAAAATAAGCTATTTGAAACTAAGACTATTTCGTTTTAAGTTGTGATTTTTCTAAATGAATTGTTTATTTGACGATAAGCCTAAGAGTTTTTGAAACCGAAGGTCTGTGAGTTGCGATACTATTCTTTGTGGGGTGTCAAAAGCATGGTTACCTAATCCGGTCTCGGCTGGATGTGCGAGAAGAAAAGTCGCTACATGGAATGATCTCGCCTTTAAACTCATAAGTCTTGGGTAGAACGTGAAGCATAGAAATATTTTAATTTTCTTAAAAAGTTTGATCTATGGTTGAAATTCAAAATAAACACATTCACCTAAGATATAATAATTGTCGGGAGTGAAAAGTTCACAAGTTACAAGTATGAGTAGTGTTACTTCCTTATTTTCCTAACTTGTCACATCTAGTCCCTAGACTTTGGTAATTAGGTTATTTCATTCTTTTAGCATAATATACCTTATTACAAACTACTTTGACATTATCAAAAGAAACACTAATTATTTAAATAATACAAAATCACATAATTGACACTTTTAATGGTCCTAACACAAATTTTTATAAATTAGTTTAGTATTTTTAATTAATTTTCTATATTAAAATAGTTTTTAATTCATATAAAAAAAATAATAACATTGTTAGGGTTAAATTTTGATAATTTAGGTTTTAAGTCGTGTTTTTAGGATTCCCGTTAACGTTTTTAGGTCAAATTTTTAATTGCTTTAATTGTTACTTGCCTTTACATGTTTAATGCGTTTTCATTAGTAGAATTAGAAATCAAAATAAAAAACTCTTAAACCATTCAAATCACGCGATCACAAACTTAACTGATTTTCAATTCACACCTCGTCGGGATACGACTCGGGAGGTTTTTGAAATTGTTTTGGTTAAAAGTAATCTTTTCAAATCCTTACGGAATACTTATTATTATACTATTATTGATAATTGATATTTTAGTTATATATATATATATATATGTATATATATATGCTATTATATTAAGAATCACCGGGCCAGCCCATTAAGCCTTTATCTATAAACCTTATATGATAAAAAAATTCCAAATTTACAACCATCCTAAACCGGCCCAAGATCAAAAGCCCATTTGCTAACATTTAACCTAATCCAGTTTAAAACATTTACACCGTTAGTCCTTAGGGACTAACATAGTTAGTCCTTAATCCATTACACCATTAATCCTTAACCTTTACACCGTTAGTCCCCAACCCCTAACACCCGTTGACCCAATCAAACAGTTATAAACAAAACTACAAAAACCCGCCAAAGCCTAAATGTTACTATTCATCTTCCTTTTTCATTCTACCCTGCAACCCGACAAAAACTCACTCAACCACACTCAAACCCCACTCCCAGTAAAAAGACAAGTCCACCATGGCAATCCCATAAAGACCCATTGGCTGATGGGACACGGACAAAGAATCAAGGGTTATGATTAATCACAAAGAAGCACACATAGGAAATCAAGTGCTGAGATTGATTTACTTGGAGAGCACTCCCTTTCCTCTCACAAAAGAAGCACAAGACCACAGCCTAGTTGCTTCTTAAGCCGGCACCATTGTCACATTTTTAAGTAGTTTTTTTTAGTAATCTGGAGTAGTCTTTAATCAAGTTTTATTTTTAGCTTATTGTAACTTTTCTTTAAGTATTGTAAACGTTTTTAAGTTTAATGAAATTTTAAGTGTTTATGTTAAAATCTGTTTTTCTTGTGTTAATGAATTAATATGTTTGAAAATGTTTGATAAGCTCTTGTTTAAGCTCTTGTTTAATCTGTTTTAATAAAGCAATTTAGACTTTTACATAGCTTTAAGTATTTAAGAAAATTTCACCAAAAATTCACCCCTCAAAGTACCTCAGCTTATATTGGAAGATAAGCCAAATTTGGAAGGGCTTATATGACAATACTAGCTTGTTTTCAAACAAGCTAGAGCTTGTTGATAAGCTCTAAGAGCAATTTATGCCCTTGTTTAAGCAAAGGGCTTTGTATGTTTTTATTTTTCATTTTTTGCATATCTACTGTTTTCTTATTAGAATGCTTATTTTAGTGCTTATTACTGCTTATTATTGATGTTTGTTGCTTATTCATGATTGCTTAATGTTTAAATCTTCTTTGTTTATGTTTTTATATCAAACTGTCATTTTTAGCTTAAAAACTGCTTATAATGTTTGCTTATTATTAAGTGCTGATTGAAGGTTGAAATTTGCTTAATAAGCCTTAATATTATTTCTTTGTTATCTGTTTTTAAAGATCTTAGCTTAAATCAGTTGAAATCAAGTTTAAAAATGGATTTTAAATTCTTAAAGGGGTGTTTGGGTTAAGAGTTTAAAATGGGTCAAAATACGTAAAAACTATTTTTTGTGCTCTATCAAGATTTCATAAGCTCATTTAAGTTCTTAATATTAGTTTTCATAAGCTAGGATTAAGTTTAGCTTAGTTTTCAAGTTTATTTAATCAAATCTCCAAATCTGCTAGTACAAAATATGGTGTAAACTGTTTGAATCTTGGATTGATAAAAGAATGCTTTAGGTGTAGTTTTTAAGTTCAAAATATGGTTTCTTATGCTTTAATATGTATGTGTTTGAAGTGCATAATTTTTGCTAAAAATCCTTTTAGTATCTTAGATCAAAAACAGATAGGTATTGATAGTTGTTAAAAGTTCTTAAAAAGTTCAGGTTGTGCAGATTGTATAAGGCCTCAGTCTAGCTTAATTTTTGTTAATGTTGATGGTATTCAGGTTAATGTAGTATAAGCTAAATCAGTTTTCAGTTTTTAGTGAGTCAAAAGTAGTTTTGAGTCTTTAATCTTAGGCTGCAATTTGTTAAAAAGTACAAAAATAAGTAAGTAGCATCTGCCTTTTTCAATTTACTTTTCTAGCTTGTTTCTTAAACTTATTTGCTAGTTTTCAGTTTATTTAATTCATTTGAGTACAGGTCTTAAGCTATTTTCAATTTTTAGCTTCTTCCAAGAGCTTATCAGACCTAGAGCTTAGCTTAAGTTTAGGTAAAAGTCCTTTAAAATCCTCCTTTTGTGTCCAACTATCTGTTTGCATTTAGATGCTTTCTAACCAATATCATTTGCTTATTTCTAGTTTTTATAGCTTATTAGGTCTAGGTAATTAGCTGTTTTTAGCTTATTAGCTTTCCAATTTCTTATTGAGTCAAAAAGTCCAATTAGTTTTAGCTTGTATTATCAAAACTTGAAAAACCAAAACTCTCATCTTTTGCTAGCTTAATTCTGGCTTATTTTAAGTTTTTGAAAAAAGTTCCTTTTTCAAAGTTGCTTATTTTTCCCTGTTCTTTAGTTTGTAAAAAAGAAAAATAAAAAATTGTTTTACAAAAAGGGAAGCCACAAGGGTCGAACATGTGACATCCCCTTCTCATATCCAACACCTTAACACTCCCACACAATACCATCTGCGCCCTTGGGTCTTTTTCGTTAGATCCTTGGGCCAGTTGGTATTTAAGGGAGTTTTTCCCTTATAAGCCATCAGCCCTTTTGGGCTTATTTCCAGCTTATTGAGATAAGCTGGTAGACTCATTTTATTTTTCTTAGGTTTTTAACTGTTCAAAGCACTTTTCCTAATTTTTTCAGATTTTTATAAATTAGTTTAATATTTTTTATAATATTTTTAGATTAAAACTGTTTTTAATTCATAAAAAAATAAATAAAAGTCAAAAAAATATAATTCTTTTTTCTAAAATTATTTTTAATCATTTAGGACTTTTAAAAAATAAATTTGCATTGTTAGGGTTAAAATTTTATAATTTAGGTTTTTAAGGCTCGGTTTTAGATTCCCGTTAACGTTTTCGTGTCTTAACCTTAATTGCTTTCGTTTTTAGCTTGCCTTTATTTGTTTTTGCATGTTATTTGTAGAAATAGAATCCAAATCAAAATTTGATCATTCAAATCACGCGATCACAAACTTAATCACGATTCTTAATTCACGCCTCATTTGGGCCACGACCCGGGAAGGTTTTGAATTTTACTTTGGCTAAAAGTAATCTTTTTAAAAACCTTACGGAATACTTACTCCTCTTATTATTTGATTATTTTAGTTATATACTATATATGTATTAAGCAATCATTATTTATATATATATTATAATTATTAGTATATATATAAATAATATAAAAATATAAAGGGAATATATAAGAGTATATATTATATATATTATATGTTACTTAGCCTTATATATATATATAATAAATAAAAAGTATAATATATATAAGCTAAGTGTATCAGTTTTCAAGAGCCTAACGCACACATCCATCAACAAAAAGCAATAGGAAACAAGAATTATAAACTATAATCAATTAGACTCATTGAATCTGTCACAAACAACAAGATCTAATCAATTAATAATAAGGTTCATGCATTCCCAAATAAATGCTAGATGAATTAGCCAAGCATACTCAAGCAAGATAAATCATAATCAACAAAAGGAATTAAAGACATGAATTAAGATAGATATGATAATCAAACCATTACAAAATGTTTAGAGATTGAATTAGGTCTTCTAAGTTGCTGGAAAAACACCTACCCAAACCTTAGAATCAGACTTAGGGTTGGGGGCTTGATAAAAACGAAGTTATGAGGTTGTATTTATAGGCAAAACCCTAACCGACCTTCACGACAGCGTCACCATTAACATGTGATGCCGTTACCGCGACATTTTTTGCGTAGTTATAGATTTTCTCGTTCTGAACGCGTGGGCTATTGAAACGTCAAAATCCGAGTTCGTATGAAGGAGTTATGCTCAAAACAATATCTGGTACTTCACACGCGCGTTAAATAGTATTCTTAATCTCGTGACACCGAATTTTCTAGAGTTCCTTTAGGTCGTCCATGTTCTGACGGCGTCACCAATGTACTGACGTCGTCGCTTCGTAAATCATGACGGCGTCGCTTTATGCTTGCGACGCCGTCTCCACGCTTTGTAAGTATAATCTTCAAGAGATTTTGGTGTAGGTCCGTAGTCTTGTCCGTTTCTTCTCCAAATGAGCCTAAATCACGTGTATTTCCTCCAAATGCCTTCCAAATGCTAAAAGGAACGATTAAGTACCTATTTTAGGCATAAATGCACAATTTAGGGGGTTAAATGACCCCGAAAAAGTATATAAAATGACACCTCATCATATACCCCTACACTTGGGATTTGCTTGTCCTCAAGCAAATGGGCTTTTCTACCTAGACAATAGCAATATGAGGGTCATTTTACCTACTCTTTAAAAGTATTTTACAACATAACCTTCTAGACCTCGTAATTAAAAGCACGGAAAGTAAATACTAGCACCTCACATAAGTGTTTGGGATTCTCTCTTTCACTCGGGTGTATAATAAATTATAACATAATGGGGAAACGGAAAATCAACACTCATTACCTGTCATAGCATATAAATTACCATAGGCTTGGTAAAGGATCAAACCTCCACCGCCATGTGCAAGCATTATTCATTACTATCTAAGAGGTCTTTTTAAAGGGTTGTGGGTGTAGGTGTAAGATAACATATAATGGAAACGGAAACGGATGGAATACATTTTGGTAGCTTTAGGTGAATTTGGAGTAGAGGGGTTAGCTAATTATTTACATGAATACACGTTGGTTTGGTTGCTAAACTAAGACTCGGACGAAGATATGCAAACTCTACACAACTCTACATCAATCTCTTTCTTTTTCTTTTCTATTTTTTTAATAACATAATACATCATAATTTAGGGTTTATAACACGTACCCCTACACTTGAGCTTTTACATACTCGATATTTACAATCTAACTAATGACCCGATTTGAGGTGGATCAAAATAACATGGAGATCATCTAACAAATATATGGGGGTATTGATTTAACTTTTCTTCCCTATTCTTTCATGAAATAAATACTACCATGAATCCCAATCGTCCCAAAACTGTATTTACAAGGATAAGGACTTAGCAACCGTGTACTCAAATAATTAACTTGGGTTAAAACAATAATGTACTAAAAGCGAGTACATACAAGGTAGGCTAAGGTGATTTGGGTGTAACGATTGGTTTAAGGGTGACAATGCTCTTCATTAATAGTCCGGCTTAACTAGAAAATTACGAGAACCGTAAAAAAAGATAGGCTCGGAGGGTTGTACTAGGGGTACCATGCACTAAAAATGAGTGCATGATAAGGGTGTGGGATAGTTATATGATCGATGTGACCATCATAACAATTACATGTTTAAAACATGAGTTAATCCTAGTGCCTCTTATAAAGTAAATCCTAATACTTATTATGCGGTCTTGGAATGCATCACAAAAACAAGTTCTGAAATTTAATATACTACCGGTACACTCATATAGTTTAAACCGATCTTAATGCTCCAGAAAAGGTGACGAAACCACATATACACATCCGCGATGACAGAATAGATACACATGATTGCTCACTCCTTAACTCGAGAAAGCTAAAGGTATAAACTATCTTGGGTATCAATAGCAGATACCCAAATTTCTATAGATCTAAAGGCGAACCTCACATTTTTAGGGTGGAAATCTGAGGATTTTTGTGTAGTCCTACACATTCCTATCCATGAGACGCTATTAATACTTTGTTTTCGACGGTAAGTGTCATAAAGTTTTTTAAAATTTGGGTCAAAATCACCTTTTTATGCTATGTTTTGATATATTACCCATCATTTTAAGGAACAAAGCAAATGGAAATGAAAGAATAGTTTCTAAGGCTTATTTTCCCTCCTACACTTAAGTTGAACATTGTCCCCAATGTTCTATAGAAGTACCCGTAAAAACGAATAAAGGGAAAAGAAAACAAGTAAAAGAAACTAGTACTCCCCTGGTTTACTCAATAATAGAGAAGAAACATGCGATAACTAGTTAAATCGTCCTCCAAGAATCATCCAATGAAACTTCCTAAGAACTTCCAAGCTTCTTCTCATCAAATATAACCTGTAATCAAAGACAAAGACAACTACACCAAGCATAAAATCCACGGGTGAATGATAAATACAACCTCATTAACTAAGTTTAGACTCTATGAAAGCAATAAAGATAGGATGAGAGTAATGTCATAATCATAGGTTTTTGCAGATTTACAAAAGAATTACATATTTTAGATGTTACACAA
The DNA here is from genome assembly GCA_026074375.1 of Tanacetum coccineum. NCBI lineage: Eukaryota > Viridiplantae > Streptophyta > Magnoliopsida > Asterales > Asteraceae > Tanacetum > Tanacetum coccineum. The sequence goes on along the minus strand of BQNB010042998.1, from coordinate 28,385 downwards.
GTTATATTTTCAAAAATACTTAAAAATTTTGAATTTTCTAGTAGCTGGCCTCATGACGCCGTCAGGAATATCCTGACGTCATTACAGAGGTCGAGCTGACAGCGTCGCGTACAATCTGTGACGCCGTCTCCACACTCTGTGAAAATTTACTTTTTGTTTTTGATGAAAAATTTCCAGTACATAATCTTCCAAGTTATTTCATGTACCAAATACTGCATAAAACTTGAGATTTGACAATACAATCATATGACTCGAAACAAACACACAAGACATACAAGACACACAAAACACGCAAGACACACCTAATATGCAAGAAATAAAAGATTGGGTTGCCTCCCAACAAGCGCTTGTTTTTGTTCGAGTCACGAGCCTGACTCTACGCTTCTTTGACGCGTAAAAGGTGGGTCTCCCCTACACTTGAGGTTAAGTGTGGGTGATAGTAGCGATACATACCATTTCGATTGAAGTATGTCATGTGGGGTGAAGGCGGTGTGTGAATAGTCAAGGGTTCTACTACCTTCTTCCTAAAACTACCCGGACTATATGGGTTGATGGGTGGGTCGGTTCATCTTTTGTCTCATAGATTTACATCTAAGGGTGAAAAATTGGGTAAAAGTTAAGGCTCTGGTTCATCAACACTAGGAAACTCCCTAGAACTAGGAAAGAGGTCATGACTACAAGTATTCAAGCCTAAGTCCTCTAGTTTCGTGTGGTCCAAAGGTTCTACCTCCATTGGGATTCCTATAGTCTTGTCACACCCCACCAAGGCGGAAACGCGAGGTGTAACATATCAATAAACATCACACAAGGTGATAGATAAAAACACCATACATAATTTAATAAAAGTAAAGTTATCCGAATTACAACATCTTCAAGAATGAGTTTAAAAGTGCATGAAACATCATAAGTGGTTTCTATCCGAACATGGATATTCAAAAGACAAGGTTCTTGTAATTTGGTAGATGTCTCGACAATAACTGAAATACACGATACTAAGTTTCCACCTTAGGAACGTCACCTGAAAAGCATGATAAAACGGTCAACTATCGAAATAGTTGGTGAGCTCACAAGATTATGTACACAAGCTTAAATATTTTTAACCACCTACATGTATTGATAGGCTATTGAAATTTTCCCAAAAATTATATACAAGCTTAAATATTTTTCAAAAATACAACCAAGCAACATGTTCGAAACAAGGTCTGCTGGAAACTTGCCAAAGTTTGGCATGAGCAGACCCCTTTAAGCCTTCCAGAAAAATCTAGAAAAATTCAGGAAAATCATACACATTATGAAGATGCTACATATAAACACTTAGTACTATGCACCCTTGTGCGGGGAGTGAGGAGGGGCTAATCTCCTAATAACGCTATCCAGAATTCTCAATCCCGTTGAGGGGGAAAGTGATTTAAAAGTAGTGGCTGGTTCCAAGCATACAACAACATACATATTAAGCTCAAGGTTCCAAGTTCAACACGTTTCCAAAGTTCAACAAGTTCAAATCAAGTTCAAAGTTCAACACGTTCAAGTTCAAAGTTAAACACGTTCAAGTTCAAATGTGCTCAAAAGATTAATTACTTCAAAGTAAAAGTATAAAAATGACACAACAAGCTTGTCCACCACAAATATTTTAAATAATGTAAAAGAAGGATGTGAGAAACTCACCCAAAATGGAGATACCAAGATGAAAGTAACGAAGAAAAGCGCGATGAACAAATCTCAACGCGCCCAATTAATAATAAAAATATATTATTAAAATTCCATTATGAAAAATGTAACCCATTGTCATTACGATATAGCATGTAAATTCGTACATTAGGAATCCATGAGACGACACTTCGCTTTTTATTTCCATTGGTTATCCATTTTCTGAAAATTTGCGCCGTTTTACTAGCAACTAGTTATCGCTTATCGACTTGCCAAACAACCTCAACACTTTCTTATACTTCATATCTAGGTTCCTATGTTATTGACTTACAATCTATGTGCCTCAAATATTCTAAGCCCAGTTTTACATTTCGAAAATACTGCATCACAATAACTAGTTTAAAACAGGCCCTGCAGAAATATATTCAAAAGTTCGGCAACAGCAGGCACCCATTAAATAAATTTTATAAAAAAATGCAGAAACAAATACAGGAGGTCACACACATCATGTACAATCTTCAGATTAAGTTTCGTCCAAAAATATTTATTATTGACCTGCCTGCACACAGCATCTTTACAAACGAAATTCTGGACAGCCAACACAGTTTTAGCACTTAATCTTGTACAAAGGTTTTGACTAACTTTTACACCATGAAAATCGACGAGGCCTAGTTCGTTGGAAAGTAGACTCGAAGTAGATAACTTTAGGGTCCTGAAAACCTAGACAAGCTTTTGAAACGACCGCGTTATGACATCTAAAAGTTGACCCAAATTCGGATATGAAAACTGCCATTTCTTGAACTTTATCCGGAACGGTTTCCTAATTAAAATCGGCCATAACTTTCTCGTTTTTAAGAGTTAGAAGCTCTAATTTATACCAAAACGATCATTAGAACGACCTCTACAATTCTAATCACTAAAATCTCAGTTTACCACACATTAAATCAGCCGATTTTAAGCCTAAACTTTCTGCCCTAATCTATGGATATCTTTCAATCCCTTCAACATCAATTCAAGTTTCGCAAATCCTAAAACTAACCTAATCCCCATACTAGATCACCTCAAACATCATCCAAGCTCAAAATCAACACATGCATTATAATCAATGGATTCCCAATTACAAATAATTGACATGCATGTAATCATCTTAAACTATCCTATATCTCAAAACGCAACATGCACGAACTTCAATTGATTCTCGACATACAATCTAATACATGCAAGTAATATATAATTAAATCAGCACAAAGATTAAGTAGGATACTTACAAGGATACCATGGAATAGTTAAAAGATCAAAATCATAAACCCTTATGGTTTTCTTGACCTTGGCCGAATCCCACAAACACAAAACAAAGACCCAAAATTCTTGATTTGTTTCACCAAACTTGTTAAAAACACTTAATCTTGAACCCTTGATGATTTAATTGTATCCAATCTTCATAAAACCCTTGAAATCAAAATTCAATAGAATCAAGAATTTGTGAAAATTTAATGCATGGTGATTTATTTTTGTTAGGGATTAATGAGGTTTAATTTATTAGTGATTTGGGATTAAATGGAGGTGATTTGGGGTAGAAAAATTATGATTCTTGGTGTTTTTTTGTGTGCTCCGATCGAACAGAGAGAAGGGGGAGAAGATAGTCGGTGTTTATCTTGTCTGTGTGTTTTAAATAGAAGATTGGAGTGGTTGTAAAAAGGAATGAGTAGTATATATGAGGAAGCAAATCTAGAGTGTATCGACACATAAAAAAATAATGGAATGTTTGTTTCGGTTGATAACCGGCCTAGGGAGGGGATGGGCTTGGGTTGTAGTATTTTTTTTGTTGATTTTATATTGTACAAATCTCGGGCTCCAAAACACTTAATTAACTCGTTATTAATTTTAAAAACACGATTTTGACGCGGTTTCAGCCAAACACGGATAAGAGTCGAAAAAAATATATTTAAAATAAAATAAATAAGCTCTCGAAGCTGAAATATAGAATCGTTGATTTCTCGATCGTTAAAATGAATAATTAACCAAAGCTCGACTCGTGAATAATTAAAATGACGATTTTTAAATAAATCGACCAAAAATAATAAAATAAATTCTATAAATTTAGAAAATAGAATTTAAAGCTTGGGGATAAACATCGACGTGAAACACGGGTTGCACATAGACAAGCGTTAAATGCTAATAGTAATGCGACCACATAAAAGTGACTTCATAAATAATTAAGAGAGTCCAATATCATACGTTTGCTTTCGGTTACTGACCTCAAATTGACGGATGTCACAGGCAGTCTACTATTTGCCACTTCTACATGCAACATGATTGTTGATCCCATTTTACACCATTCTTGGTGACCCTAGATAACACCTGATATTAAGTAAATTATTATACGGTTTTAAATTTGGTTATTGGTTAAACAAGCCATCATCCACCTAATTA
>BQNB010042998.1:0-21897 GCA_026074375.1 Tanacetum coccineum | reverse complement strand
GTTCTTAAAGCTTTTTAAATAATTTTATTTAATTTTTATCTTAATTTTTATCTATTATTGAATAAAGTGGTTAAAACGGATGCGCTTTCGAAATAAATGATTTTTGAACCTTCTTAATGGATCTTTTCTGTTCTTGTTTGATTGTGAGGGGGTCATAAGTTAGGGGGTTAAATTATTTCTTTCTAGGCGTGTTTTATAAACATTGCGTGTGGGACCAACAATGGCTAAGTGTGGAGGGATTTGATGTGTGCTTAAATACACATCATTCGTACCCTGTAAAACACACTAAAACAGACTAAAACACTAAAATATGGATAAATATGTTGCAAATATATTTGTATTGTGTTTTTATGTCTTACAGGTACAAAGGATTGAAAACAAAGCAAAAAGGGTAATTTTCGGGTGACTTTCGACGATGTTTTCATGTTTATCGAGATTCAAACAAACTCGTAAAAAATCCCACGATCACTCCATTGGAAAGAGCATGATATTACGAGTCTAACGGTACCGGCCTTTCTATCTTGAACCTTTCTTATTTAAACCCTTACACGCCTATTTTGAACCTTTTATATAATATAAATCTGAACTAGGCCAAAAATAGCATAAAAGGAATATTATGTCCCATATATTATGATGCACGAGGCTAGCTGAGATGGTAATTGTGGGTGTGTTTGAGTCTGTGACCTTCGAACCCTGCAGTTTCCATCTTTGTTATAATACTCCTCGACCACGTGGTAGGCCACGTGGACACACGTAGCTGACACGTGGATCCACGTGGCACCCCGACCCGGCCAGACTACTATTCTGATTGTCGTTGACTGGCGGTCAACCACCGTTAACCGGTGGTTGACTAGTGGTCTGACGGTGGTTGACCGGTGGTGGTCTGGCGGTGGTTCACGGTGGTCCGCTACCGTTGACCGTCGCTGGCCACCGTTGACCGCCACTGTTAACCGCCGTTGACCGGTTGTCCGGCGGTGGCTCCGATGACGGTGCCAGAACAGTTACCATACCGCGTGGCATCACTCAGGTGGTGACACGTGGCCATCTAATGATTAATACAAGGTTTCAGGTTCGGTACGAGGTTTCAAGTTCAGATGGAGGCTAGGAATTGGTTCGTTGGTTGGCTTGGGACACCCGAACCAACAAAGAATAATCTAGATGCTGACGTGGCAAGCTCTGATTGGTGGATCTAGAATTTGGCAGCTGTCAGTTACTAGGTACGAGGAAGGGCCAATCATTGGCTTATTAATAACGCGTTTGGGAATCAAATGACCAAAATACCCCTAGATCTGGAGCTCTTATTGGCTGATCAATTAATAGGACAAGAATGCCCCTCAGTGGGCTTGGGGGCTTTATAAACCACACGCATAGCAGCAGTGGGATGTGTTAGATTTTAGTTTAATTTTCACATAGTAGTAGTAGGTGTAGTTTTAGGAGTAGAATAGTTTAGATTATTTTGGGCTTATTGTAAAAGCTTTTAGCTTATCATCTCAACTTATTGTACTAGCTTATTTTATAAATGAAGATTCTTTTTATTAAGGTTGGTTTTTCTTAATGCTTATTTTCTTTTTATGCTTATTGTTCTACTCCTTCCTTTTTAGCTTATTTCCAAATAAGCTCTTGCTTATAGCTTATTTTTAGATCCGGTCTCTTAAGCTTATATTCTAATAAGCTACTTCCATAGCTTATTTAGAGTAGCTTATTTTATATTGTTTTCAATTTAAAAGCTTTTCGAGTAAGCTTATTTTAGCTCATTTTTGATTGCTTATTTTTCTAGCTTATTTTTATTAGATCTAATCCTTAATCATACCCGATCCACGTTCACTTGATTGAACACCTTAGTTTCAGGTGGATTACATCTTTTCTCAACAGGTGGCGGCCCTCTTAATTCATAAAGGGCGGCCCCCTTAATTTTAAGGGGACCGGCTAGACTTTAAAGGGACCACCCATCTGACTGACTAATTTTTTTTTCTTTATGTCTAGGTTTCTATTTTACACAAAAACACAAGATTGGGAAAAGTCTATAAGCAAACTTTTACAAATTCTTCTATCTAAATGCATATCTCATTATACATATATACAATAGTCCCAATCTATTATTTTCTAAAAAGTCTTTCTCATAACTAGGAGCACATGAAAATCAATTTTCATATATTGTTGAGATATGCTAAAAACATTTTTCACATATGCATAATGTTCTCTTACTTGTTGTCAAAAGTATATAATCTAATATATATTTTTGACAGTCTTGGTTGAGCAAAATTAAATCAAGGAGAATTTAGATTATTTCTTAGGTTTTACTTGTCTTAATGTCGAAATAATCGATACTCTACATTTTTCGCACTTAGGCACACACTAGTATTTGCACAAAAGTTTGGTTCATTTTTAACTTAACCCTCTTGTCAAGAAAAATTCTTTGTGCATTATATCTAGTTACTATTTTATATGCTCTTCACTCTTTTGGTCTTCAATTCATATATGATTATATGCCAAAATTATGTGAAATAGTTTTATCCTACAACTTGTCATATATATGTAGAATGTTGAATGCTTAATTGCTATGTGCTAAAAAATCTTAATTGCCATAAAAGGATGGACTTGCTGCAAATTAACCACCAAAACAGAAACCCTCACACAAAATTTTGAGAAAAATTAATTTTTGGGAAATTTAGGAAATAGCAGCAGGCGGCCTCCTTAATTCATAAAGGGCGGTCTGACCGACCCCTAATTAAGGGGATCGGCCTAGACAAATCACAGGTAAAACAATACTTTCATCCCTTTTTGACTAAATACCCTCTAGACTTAGCTACTGTTTCCCTAAATTCACAAACATTTATTGGATTTGATCATTTAAATGTTCATTCTATTAATTTAAACCTTTCCTCCACTATAAATACATTCTCAACCATCAACAATCATGCTCACGAATGACATCTCCTAACAAACCCACATCAAAACAATCAAGGTAGCCAAATAGAGTGTGTAACCCATTTGGAGGAAGAATTCTAAACCTTGTAGACACACCAATGATCAATGTAAATTCCACCAATACCAATGCCAAAACCACTCACTCCTCATCATGAACCATCTCAAGAAAACAATCACCCCAATCAAGCATCACCAAATCCTTACATTAAGGACACTCCCATATCACCACAAGTTGTCTCACATCCTCCATCTTTAATCTCACTCATCAATTCACATGTTACTCACACTCAAGCTCCACATCAAAGTGACAACCAAACTCAACACACACCACCCCTGTCTCCAAGTAGAGAAAGCCTAGTTGATGACATTAATCAACCACAAGACCTATCAAACCTTTTAGCCATGCATCTCTCTCAACAACAAAATAACACTCCCTTATCACCTTACTCTCTAAACCTACCACACACCCTCAACATTAACCAAGTTGAAACCCATGTTAGGTATTTCCCTTGTTGCATCTTCACCAAAAAACAATTCCTTGCTATAAGTAAGGATATCAATTGGATTGAATTCCTCCTCACTCAATCATATCCACCACCTAGAGTTCAAAGAGATTACCCTTCAACAACCGCCTCCGCTTCAAACTCTCCATCAACAACCAACTAATCTCGTAATATGCCTACAAATAACCGTCAAACCCTTTTGTGTCGCAAGCAAGTCAAAAATCCTTCTATGGCTATTTGGGATTTTTTTAATATGCTTCTAAAGCATATTTGTTTTTCTTTTTATGTATGCTTGTGTGTAGTTCACACACATTGTCCTAAATTGAATTGAAGTCCCTTTTTGTCTTTTGATGTTTGCTTGCACTTGTCATATTTTTCCTTCCTTCTTGCTACATGTTAGAAATATTTGTATTGTTCTAACTCGTTTTTGTAGCCAAGAAACCATAGCTCGATTCCTTGGTGCCCTCGAACGAGGGGGAGCACACATCAAGGGGGAGCATTTATTCCGTCGATTTTACTAGCAATTCTCGACGATGCCTTTTTGATTCTACAAAAGGGAGAGAAATGACATAAAACTCACTAAATACTTGTTTAAAAATAATTTTATATTTAATGAGTTTAAATTTTGTAATCATCAAAAAGGGAGAGATTGTTGATAGAAATAATGCCTAAAAACATTATTAATATTTTTCACATCTTTACGTTTTGATAATCACAAAATATAAAAACGTTCAATGTAAAATTAAACGTAAACAAGTAATTAGTAGTAAATTTTTATTTCGAAAATTATATCACTTAAAGGTATGAATAAATAAATGCTTAATGCATTTTATGATCAAAGAAATTTTTTATTCAACCTCACACTTTTATAAAATGTTGTAAACATTTTTATAAACATTACAAAACATTTTCTACAATTAAAAGAAATGTTTTATTCAAAATAAACATTTTGAAATTTAAATTTTCGGACTTAAAACGGCTAGAAAGTTCCAGAAAATTCTCCCTACACAAAAGGACAAACTGGGGAGCGCCCAGTCTAGGGCGGCCCCCTTAAAATTAAGGGGACCGCCCACCTATTTAAGGGGACCGCCCATAGGTAGACGCTCCTCCAGTTTGTCCTATAAATACTGGACTTTTCCCCACTATTTTCTCACCTTTTGCACTCATTCTTTCTGTTCTAAAACAACCCACACATCTCATTAAAATCCTTTGATCATTTAATCATAAAGCTTTGTTTCCAAGTGATCCAAGCTCAATTCCTCAAGTGCAAGAGAAGAATACTTCCATCATCAAGTGAAGAAGTATTACACCTTTGTGTGTTGTTGCAATCCTATTGCATCCATATCATAACTTGTAAATCTTGTAAAGTTGTGTAGTGAAGTTGTGAAGTTGTGGTAGATTGGTTCTAGCTAAGATTAGAACTCGACATCTAGCTTAGTGTCGGAAATCAAGATAAGCGAAAGTTGTGTAAGGTTTTCTCCGCCATAAGGGAGCTTGTTGACATAGTGAAGAAAACTCTCGAGTTAGGTGCTCGAGGAGTGGACTAGGGTGAAGAGGTGCTTCGTTACCGAACCACTATAAATCATCGCGTTGTGGTTTGATTGTTCTTACTCTTATCTCTTGTCTTACATTAATTTCTCATACTCTCCTATTAATTGTTTATATAAGTATATTGTTCATATTGTGCAAGTCTTGAATTCACACAAAGTCGAATTTAGAATTTTTAGAAACACTTTAAAACCTTAAATTAAAAAGCGGTAAACTATTCAACCCCCTTCTAGTTTTCCACAGAAGGGATAGAATGTGTTCGTTGAAGAGAAAGATGTTTTCGTCGAAGAGAAGAGGAGTTGACGTCAAAAAGAAAAGGAGAGCGTTTTAACTAATGTTGTTAAAAGGCTTGAATAGGTATTTTCGGATATGACCTTTAACGTTTGCGATTGCAAGTTAAAGATACTTGAATATCTCGAATGAAATATTTAAGCTGTCAAACCTACTTGGAAGGGTATTAGATTTGCATCTAACTTTTCTGTGACAAAGAGTGGATTATTTGAAAGAAAAGGAGATGGTGATTAAAGAAATGTGTGAAGGAAGACTCTAGAAGATTTAAGACCATTTTATGACTCTTTTGAAATTTAGATTAGTGACCCGAACGTGAAGAAAGATATTTTAGTGTGAGAAAATATATACATAGATGTATAATACATATAGATATAAGCATGCAAGTTTATCTAAGCATGCATCAACACAATAATCAACAAGATTAATGTGTAAGACTGTATGACATCTAAACCTTATTTATCATACATCAGCCTAACATAGTGTAGGTGCACAATTAACATGTAAGTTATGTAAGATGACGCAAACAAAATATGATAATTTTAAATGTAATCATCATGTAAAACATGTTAGCATTTAGCATTTAGGAGCATGTGTTATTTAGATAAACTAAGAGATATTTTATCAAAATTGCTAGAAAAAGGCAAACGCTTTTACAACAAACATGCATTCAATAGCTAAGCAAATAAACATTGAGCATTAAGATAAACATGAAAGCATATAATTATATTACGTGGGAGCACGTTATCATCTTGAACCTTCAAAGCACATATGTGAAATGCAAGTAGTCTAGATTGACTAAGGGAAAACCTAATTTCTACTTGCTTAATGTGCACTCCTAATGAAATACAAAGTCTATCAATGTAGACTATCATTAGGCATATTTAAGAAGAGCCATTTAATCAAATTAGATAATGAATATGAGACTATCACTAGTAGTACTCAATTCATGCTAAACACGACCATTTTTACAGGTTACACCACAAACCTAACTTCACTCTTGGAAGAAATTCAACCGTTAGGTCAAATTGAATTTCTAGTGCAATTGATTCTCCAGTAGTCATTATTATGTTAGACAAAATAGAATTCCTATATTTGCCTAATGAAGTGTAGCAAAGTGAAATTTGTATTGTCTTTTCATACAAGGCCTACTATGACTCAACTAACGTACTTTAATTTCAGTTCACATAATCCTAATCAAGATGTGTGGAATTCTAAGGTTGAATAAGAGAGCAAGCAAGTTGTTGTAGCTATAAGAAAGAATGAGTCATCTAGGACCTAGAAGTATGCTTAAAAGTGACAAAGTGTAATGCTTTATATTTAAGGTGTTCAAAGAATGCACATCCTTTGCATTTCGTTTATGAGAGAAAAATCCAATTTAAGTTATTTACCTCCTATAGATCTTGTGTTTGTTTATTTAAGAAATTATGATGATTTAAAATAAAGTTTTAGTTACATCTATGTTAGACTTTTAATCAAGAGATTGACAAGAGGGAGATGTTTAACTCTAATGCCATTATGGGCGAGATCTACCTAAACCGAAAATGAATTTAGGATGAAGGGATCATCGATCGTGGACCTTCTTTTTTGGAAGTGCCAAAAATGGCTTGGGCAAGGATCATTTTTTTATTATTATTTGGGAGATGGTGTTGACATTAGGTTATTAGGAGTAGCTTATATAAGTTATAAGAGTTCTCAATTTAAGTTTTCGGAAATGACATCCAAGTCTTGCTCATCAAGTTGGAGTACTTACGAGTTTCCTGGTGGAAATTTATAAGTCGTCAATCCTACTCAGAGTGTGTTAAGTTTAGCATGTATAATTTGACCATAGCTAATAACACAATATTTGAACACTTTAGACTCAATGAGACATCTTCATTGCAAGTGTGAGTTGAATTTGATGACTAGTTTGTTGTCTACAATCGTCTTCGTTGATCCTTCCATGTAATTAATCCCCCCCCCCCCCCCCCCCCCCCCCCCCCCCCCCCCCATCCCCCCCCGAGGAAGTTAAACATGTTTTAGACTCGGATCTTTTCGTGATCTAGATAAATCCTAATCTCAATTTCATGTTCATATTCTAATTTTGTAATTAGATTGAATGATGAGATTGATTATCGTTTGAATAATAATCATCATCATATTCAAAATCCTCTTACGATCACTTATTGAAAGAAAGCACGATAATGGTTTGTAGAATATGTTCAATTCTTCCTAATTCTAACCTTAGATGGTTAAAGGGTTCTCATTTGGTGAAGAAGAAATATTATGCTTATTTGGTAAAGTAAGATAGAGTTTTGATGAGAAGATAGTTTGGGTTTTGAGTTGTGCTTTTGAATTGTTCGAGCAACCATTCTCTCCTTATGTTGTGCAAACTTGCTCTATGTTTGGCCTTTTCGAAAAACACTCGACTTTTACCATTTGCATTGAAGGTAAATTACTTAAGTATTTTGGATGAATGAAATTATTCATGTAGTCAATCTACATCATTGTGTATTTTTTTTTGCATATTATTTTACCAAATATTTGGAACAAACTATTGGACAAGTAGACTCAATATGACATCATCTACACAAGCGTGAGTTATGATCTGATGCATATTCTTATCGTCTTGGAAGAGGATGTCGTTATTTTCATATCAATCAAGTGTGATTGAGTATGTAGGTTTAAGATAATATCTTTTGTTATATTTTAATATAATCTTAAAGCTAGACAAATAAAAATATCTGATTCTTGTCCATACTCAAAAATTGTCAATTAGATTTTGATAATAATTAATCAATCATAGTTTGTTAATGAGTTGATATATATTAGAAATCTTTCTTGACCCACACGAACCCACTCTTTTAAAAGAGACAAATAAGATTTTCATTAGTGTGTTCCATTAATCCTAAGATTGTTGTAAGTGTGAGGTTGATGAATAATGACAAGTTAATTTCTTACTTCTGGATTGCCATATGTTTTGCTTGTGCTAAAAACTATTTGTTGTTATGCATAGTATGCATAGTTTTTGACATTTTATTAGTGTATGAATGATTTTTCTAACCATTTTTAATAAACACAGATCTTTTGTAAATACTATTTGTTTTAAAAAGAATATATTATGTGTTGGGTGTGTTAGAACATGAAAGCACAAGCAAAGTTTAACAAAAAATAAAATTTTCTTGACTTAAAATAATAATGTATTAATATGTATTTTCTTCTTATACTTAAATACTAATGTATTAATATGATATTTTCCTTTGTTTAACCAACCCAAGGTCAAACAAAGCAAGACGATGAAAAGATTTAGACATCTTGTTGGAAGAGAGTTAATGTGTTGGAAATATTTTAGTGACGGATTTTAATATATCATCTTAGGACATTATTTTTCCACACACTTGACAAATTATTTAACTCTTGTTTCTAAATGGGTTACTGCACTCAAAATAATCTACAAGATTTTTATGTAACACTTGTAAATATAGTGATCTATGCTTATATGCAATGTACAAACAATTTTGCAACTTAACGCAAGAAATCTAGCGTAATTCCTATTAGGCATAATACGAAAAACTGGTAACATACAAATGGCATACATTGCACATGTGTTTAGATATATAATTAGCTCAATTACAAATAGTAATGATTACTTATTAATATCTATTAACCAAGTTGAAACAAAAGTTAAACACACATAATCATCTAGCATACACATAAGGATATTCATCGTCGTTTTGTGTATTAGATATAACGATGTATACATAGCTTGATTTTATTTGAAAACAAAAATAGTTTCCTCCCCATTTTAAAAATTAATCAAGATCAATGTTTTCAAGGATAAGTTGACTAGAAATGCTCGACTTGAAAGAAAAGGTAAACTACAAGTTTTACGTCAAACCGAAACATATAGTTTTGACCACTATGTAGTATTTTGCATTTCTGACTGACTTAAGTTTAGAATAAAGACTTGGAAGTATTTTTAAATGAAACTAGACTCAATTATCTTCAAAATGGCGGGTGACACGACTTCTACGGACTTACGGTTGATTTTATATGATTTTTCGAAGTTTGCCAAAAACTGACAAAACAGACAGGCGGCCCCCATAAAGGTGACGGCCCCCAGATATATTTGGGGGCCGCCCGAACATTTATGGGACCGCCACCAGTGACCCCAAAACACGTTTTTTTGTTCAAAATCATTTTATAACTTAACTGTAGAACATAAGACTTTAAAAACTTGTTCCAGCACATAAATTTCGTGTTTTAGAAATCATTTCTACTCCTACGACTTAGACAAACATAAGTTGACACTTCTAAGTTCTTTTGAGAAAATTTTCCTTCAAGCTAGTATACGAAGTATATTTAATAACAAAACTAGTACGAATCAAACAACAAAACGCTTTCCATATTTAGTTCCCATTCATAGGTAATTTGATACATGGATCGTACTCTATTTTAAAAACTATTTGTTTTGAAAACTAGAGCGACGTGGCTCTGATACCAATTGTGGAAACCGTAGAGGGGGGTGAATACGTTTCCTTTTAAAAACTTTAAATCTTTTGTATCAATTATTAACTCACTCTCTGCCGGTGGTCCCGTAAATATATGGGGGCTGCCTAGTACATCAGGGGGGCCCTATTTAAAGGGACCTCCTCCAAAAGAGGTTTTCGGACTAGATCAATTGTATCAAATCACCAATCAAGTTTGACGCAATATGAGAAGTGTCGATAATGGATTTACAATAACTAGTGCATATTCTACCAATATATCCACACTCATAATGTTTACTACAAAGAGCTACACAACCATGACTAACACAACATAGACAACAATTCACACAATCATAAGCACAATGCAAGTGTAATAGTAAAGCGATAAATGTAAAGACATAAGTAAAGAGAAAGGTAAAAGAAAATGCAAACCGACACGATGATTTATAGTGGTTCGGTCACGAAGCTCCTCTTCGCCCTACTCCACTCCTCGAGTATCCAACTCGAGAGTTACTTCACTAATCAACAAGCTCTCTTTCGGCGGAGAAAACCTTATACCAATGCTTACATTATTTTCCGACACTAAGCTAGATGTCGAGTCCTTCTTCGGGTACAACCAAACCCGTTATGTTTTATGGCCCAACATAACAAACCTTGTATTTTATGGCCTAAACACATAAACCGCGTCGCTTACATTATTTTCCGACACTAAGCTAGATGTCGAGTCCTAATCTTAGCTAGAACCAATCTACCACTACACTAATGTATTTTAAGGCCCAAAATACTAACCAACCCACAATAAACCCATCCAAATATATACATCATTTGGATCTACACACTACTAAAGATTGGAAGACATGGACTCGATCTATATGTAACAAATGTTACAAATGGACTAACTAGACTACATAACTTCGGATCTTGAAGATGACCGAAGTTCTTCTCTTGCACTTGAGGGAAGAAGGAAAGAGTAGAAGATTGGATCACATTTAAACAAGATTAAACAAGTTAAATGATCAAAGATTTAGAGAGATTTAGTGAGATCTAGAGAGAGAAAGAACTGAGAGAAATTCATGCAAAAGGGTTGTGAAAATAGTTGGAGGTGACCCACTATTTATAGGAGCTGAAAAATAGCCTGTCAAAAAACGGCGATCCCAGATATATTAGGGGGTCTTCGGTATTTAAGGGGGCCACCGGCCTATTTAAGGGACCGCCCGGATAGATGCTCCTATTTTTGTCTTTTTGTGGTGACAAACTTGTCTGGTAAAAGTGTAACATGTTTTGAGAGGGGGGGGGAGAACCAGATTTTGAATTTTGAAATAATTACAACATAAAACATTTCTTTATAATTCAAAAATAATTTGTCTAATTAAGTTTTGAAAAAAATATTTTGTTACATTTATAAAAATATAAAGTTTAAGACAAAAACTTATTTCCTTGATCATCCTACAAGTTTAATGCTTGTTTGTACATACCTTATGTGATTTACGTCGGGTGTAAACCAATGTCCGTCTTTATGCATACTTGAGACGTCTAGAGATGTTGATGCATATATGCATTGATGATCCTTATGTGATTTACATCGGGTGTAAACCAATGTCCGTCTTGATGCATACTTGAGACGTCTAGAGATGTTGATGCATGTATGCATTAATGATTTGTGATTACGAGTAACTTACGCACTTTACGTTACGTATTACAAGTCACATGTTTGTCATTACCAAAACATAAAGAGATCATATAGATTAAATATCGTAATATTTGCACTAACAAATAATAAAAATAAATTCTAGAGAATTTAGAAACTACCATGTACATGTAAGGTGTCGAACAGGTTTAGAAAGGTAGCTTTTTGACATTATCAAGCATTGGACAGTACATACAAATGTTAATATATTAAAATGGCACAAATAATTAAAAGCAGGGTATATAAGTGACTTCACACACCTTCTCTTCAAGTTCTTTCTCCTCAACCACTTCGATAGTGTTCCTTTGTTTATGCTAGCTACCTCATTTGGTTTCTTTGAGTTAACATACTTTTCGGTTTCAGCAACAGCTTCTTGAGTCTCTCTACAAACAATTAAGACATAAGTTAGACCCAAATCCAATTCAGTGTCACATAAAAGAACAAACAACCTACTCGTGTGTAGCCGTTTGGAAGAATGATCGGATTCTGGCGATCAATGGAGAAAACCCTAAATCTTTGCGATCGATTTCCTGCCCTCTAATTCGTCTTCTAATCTTTATTACAAGTGGGTTAATACACTTTAATAATTGATTATTGTTGTATTAATGTGCTTTGTATCTTGATTAGAATCGTTTTGTTAGGGTTTCACTTTATTTAGGGTTTTCTTTAATCTCTTGTTTTGGATCTGATCTTATTCGTTCATTATTCATTCATTGCTCATGTTGATTATGGAGGTTGGTTGATTTGTTGTTTCGTGAAGGATTCGAACCCTAATCTTTTTTATTAGGGTTCTGCACGTATTACATTAGGTGTCGTTTGTTAGTTTTCTTTTATTTTTGGTGCGATTTTCAGTTACGGTTTCGTTATGGAGAAAAAAGATGGAGCAAATAAGAGAGAGGGGTTGTTAAGGGATGTTAACATGGAAGAGAGTGCTAGTCAACCCTCTGTCGTACGTACTACAAACATTGGTTTCTCTACTTGTGATGGGGGGTCGACGTACGTGCTTCTACCCGAAGGTAATGGTGATGCAATTATTTTAACATTTGTTAGCCTCAAATTATATTATTAATCTCGGTCTTTATCTCATGTATGTTGTAATAGGCTAGAAGGATAAACGGGCTCGTTTATGTAATCTAATCGGTCACATGTTATGGGCTAAAGCCCAAGTAATCCCAAGTAATCCTGAGCCCGGCCCATAGAAAGCCTATAGGCATGTAAGCCTCATGGTGTAAGCATAAATACCTTTCTTTGTGTAAACGAGCTTACTCTAGAGCTTATTTGAGCTTCTTTAGTTAGCTTATTTTAGAAGCTTTGTGTGCTTATTTTGTTTGGCTTATTTCATCTTTGTGGTCTACGTTTTGGGTATCAAGACAAACAAGAAAATAAGATGAGAAAAATAAAGAAGAGTATAGAGAGGTTAGAGAGAAGAAAAATTAGATGGTTGAATTACAAATGTGAAAAAATACAAATGAACTAACACCATGTCCACACTTGGAGAGGGGTATTTATACTTGCACCATGAGGCTTACATGCATATAGGCTTTCTATGGGCCGGGCTCGAGATTACTTGAGATTACTTGGGCTTTAGCAACATGTGACCAATTAGATTACATAAACGAGCCCGTTTATCCTTCTATCCTATTACAACATACATGAGATAAAGACCGTGATTAATAATATAATTTGAGGCTAACAATATTGTTCCGAATGTGCTTAATATTGCTGAAATTTTTGGTGTTCCATTTAATACCTTTGCGGATATTGAGGATTTAATAAATGGGATAGAGATGGGTAAACACGAGGCTGTATGGTTAACTTTGACTGCAGAAAGGCGTAAAGATGTTATGGATTCTATGTTTACTACGTGAAAAAGGCTTATGGACAAAAATCCTGGTGTTGCTAGCAAGGTGGGAAACACGGATCACGTTGATAAAATTAGTGCACCTAGCCATGAGTCTCTTATTGTACAATCTGTGGACATCAATACCAAGTCAACATTCTATGCTGGAGTTGCGGGTGCAAGTGCTAAGGACCAACCAAAAGTTAATTCTAACTTTCGTCCCTTGGTAGCTGATCTCGTATTTGATGGTGTTAGCATCTCTATTCCTCGTAAAGTTGTCAAAAAGGTTAGTACACGTTTTGAACATACTTTATATGGTTACTTTATTGGAAAGAGAATGGCGTTTCCGGTTGTTGAATACTATGCTAGGAACAACTAGGCGAAACATGGGCTGAAAAGAATTATGATGAATACCAAAGGCTTCTTTTTCTTTAAATTTGATACACGGTCTTGATTAGAAGCTATTTTGGAGGGTGGTCCTTAGATGATACGTAAGTGTCTGATCATTCTCAAGAAATGGTCGATAGAAACTAGATTATTTAAAGAAGAATTGACTCGCATTCTGATATGGGTTAAATTGCACGATGTTCCTATTCAAGTTTTTGAAGAGGATGGTATTAGTTTAATTGCTACTTTCATTGGCAAACCTAATATGCTTGATTCATACACAAGTTCCATGTGTAATGATTCGTGGGTTAGGAGTAGCTTTGCTTGATGCTTAATTGAGGTAAATTCAGAGGCTGATCTCGTGGATGTTGTTACTATTGGTATTCCTTCACTTACTGGGGATGGTTTAACCAAAGAAACCATCCGTGTGGAGTATAAATGGAGGCCGCCTATGTGTGATGTATGTAAAATATTTGGTCATGCTCATGACCATTGCCTAAAAAAGGTATCGAGTCCTCCTGCTGTTGTTACTTCAAATGTTGTTACTCCCACTATTGAGAAGACAAATGATGGTTTCCAAACGGTGGGTAAAAAGAAGAAGAGGAAAGGTAAATCCAAGTCTACTAATGGTGGTCCTTTTGCTGGTCCTTTGGTTAAACCAAATGTTAGATATGAGCTAAAGGTGACTACAAGCACACCAAAGAAGGCAGCCACTAATGTGGGTAATGCATCTAAATTGTCATCTATGTAGAAGACTACAGGTGCTTCTTCTAAGAATGATAATATCATCACGTCTAATTCTTATTCTGCCTTGAATGATGACAATGAAGATGAAGAAGAAGATGTTGAAAATGTGTATGATGAAATGACTAACTTATTTCCAAATACAAAAATCGATGGAAGTTCATCTTTCACGGTTGCTGTTGGTTAGCTTGTTGCAGTTGATTTATTTGTTCTAGTTGTAATTAGTTGTCTCTAGAGTTGTAAGTGTTTATGGCATGTCATAAGCACTAGTTTTAAGTGTTTTTCAAGCTGTTTAGCTTGAGGTTAATGTGGTATTTCAGCCACATTCCATTTGTACTTATCTTTTTCAGTTTTAATATACTTTACCGGGGTAACTCTTTACCCAAAAAAAAGCAACAATTGCTAATTACAAGGAGAGGTGGATGCAGGACTCTAAGTTATCACATGCACAAATATTTTATTTTTTTTATGAGTATAAAAGAAAAAAATGAAGTAAAAGTTACAACTCTATACGATTCCATGTCAATTAATTATATTCACATCTCCATTGCCAAGTGCTTGTTTGATCATCTCTTTTGACAACATTTATTAGCTTGGCTCTGTGCTTTATGCTCCGCAAACGACCAGCACGACTGCAACTCCTATGTTCCCTACATGATATTGCATATTTCAATACTAATATGCATTTTAAAAATTCATGTGATTGTGAATGTGAATGTACAAACCATAAAATATTATGTATGTAAGAGGTTGAAAATACAGGAAACATGCATGAAATTCTAAATGAATGAAAAAAGACATAGCATTGGGTACCCGCAAATCCTTTTATCCAGCATATGAAATAAGTGTTGCAGATATCCGAAAAAAAAATATTTTTCATCAAGGTCTTTATTTCCTTCCCGTCTTCATGTAGAAAACTAAGGAGTAGCGTTTTCTGGAGTCTGCAAATCCGAAAGCAGGCGAACCTCAGTTATGAGTTCTTACAACTTTTGCATTTCTTCCAACTGTCATAAGTATATAGAAATTTTTAATTTACCATCCGCGCAGAAACCATATAATTTTCTGTAAAATTAAACAAAAAGCTGATAAATGTTGCCTACGCATTCCGGATACCTGAAGTAAAGTGACTTGAAAAAAAATATATATATAGGCGGGAATTATACCTCAAGTTGTTCGTAGTAGTCTCGTTCTGAACTATCCAAGGGAAAAGGCAATACGGAGGGGCGCGCGAGATCAGAGAAAAATTTTGGGGCCCATTGTAATCTGAATGATTCATTCTTACTTTCAACTACAAAAAGAGAGAATACTGCAACAATAGTTTTTTTTTTTTTTGTTTTGGATTTATAAAATTTTTGCTAAACAAATATATATAACTCTAAAAGGCCTTACAATAAGTGATCAGTCAAAATATAAGTGACCTTTTACCAATCCTCATTATTCTATGGTGAAAAGAGACTTTGATATCCTTAAATCCTTAATTTTGTTTCCTACCGAATAGCCTATTATACTCCCTTTAACATCGGTATGTAAGATACTTTTGATTATGTGGCGATCAAGAAAATCCAAGTAGAGTTCTATTTTTGGCTTGCCTATTCAGTCAAGATGGCATTTATCAACATCTCATCTTGATTTTCTATTATGGTAATATGATCTTAACAGCAAATGTAGTGTCTTCTTCCATATTCGACATTAAAAACCATAAAAAAAGAAAAAACAACCTGATAAAGTAGAGCCCTAGTACGCTTTAGTTTCGGGGACCCTCTACGAATCTTTAAGGTTGGAGCCACATGATCCGCACGTGTTCCATCATCACTTATAACTCTATACGATTCCATGTCAATTAATTATATTCACATCTCCATTGCCAAGTGCTTGTTTGATCATCTCTTTTGACAACAATTATTAGCTTGTGCTCTTGTGCTTTTATGGCTCGCAGAAGACCAGCGACTGCAACTCCTGATGTTCCCGACATAGATATGCATATCAATACGCATAAGCATTTAAAAATTCATGTGATTGTGAATGTGAATGTACAAACCATAAAATATTATGTATGTAAGTAGAGGATGAAATCCGGAAAACATGCAAGGAATTCCTAAATTAAAAAAAAGACATAGCATTGGGTACCCGCAAATCCTTTTATCCAGCATATGAAATAAGTGTTGTCAATGATATCCGAACAATAATTTCAATCAAGGTCTTTTCGTGCGTATACTATGGAGAGAAACTAAGAGTAGCTTTTCTGGAGTTCTGCATCCGAAGCAGGCGTAACCCCATCTATGGAGTTCTTACAACTTTGCATTTCTCCAACTGTCATTAAGTATATAGATGACCATCGCGCAAGAAACCATATAATTTTCTGTAAAATTAAACAAAAAGCTGATAAATGTTGCCTACGCATTCCGGATACCTGAAGTAAAGTGACTTGAAAATATAAATATATATAATTTATATATATATATAGATATATATATATATATAGAATATATATAATAGAATACTATATATATATATATATATATATATATATATATAGGCGGGAATTATACCTCAAGTTGTTCGTGTAGTCTCTTCTGAACTTCCATTTGTAATCGTAATGAGTCTGACTTACGTTTTCAACTACAAAGATGAGAATACTGCAACAATAGTTTTTTCTCTAAAGGCTCTGCAATAAGTGATCAGTCAAATTAATAAGTGAAATTTCCATGCCTAATATACTCCGAAGCCAAGTAACTGCATCATATAACGTCATAATTGATTAAATAAGCAAGCAACTTTCATTTAGTAAATAAATAGTGCAAGTTACAAATTCATAAGATCTGATTGGGGAGGAGTAAGATTGTTGTTAATCATAGTTTTTACATATAAAAAGACATGTGGTAGTAAAAGATATGAACCCGAATGCGCCAGTAACATTAGTACAAGTTATATGCAGTCCACCTGTAGGTTCCTTTGGATCTGCATAAAAATATTTGTAATGAAAACATTGATAGTATAGGTGGAAAATCTGATCCCTTATCTAAAAAGGGTCTATTTGGGTTAGTTTGTAAAGCTTAGAAGTCAAGCATATTAGCCGCGTATCATATATAAAATGGCATGTATGTAATAAGAAAGCACGTATATGTAGGACTACCAATAGATTCATACATACATGTGAGAGCAAGTGAATGGATACAGATTGAAGAGATTTAAAATTGGTACCTTATCAGCAAGTATATTATTGTTCCATGGTTTGCAGTAAGATTCGTATATGATACACACGACACGAAGGAAGTTGGAACTGCACCAACACCGAGTCAATGGCTTTCTCGGGATCATTTCGGATTCTAACCATGACACTTACACGGCATGTACCAGACTCTGAATTCAACTGTGGCTTTACATATATAGGTGTATTCCTTAACTTCTTCACCCTGCAGTGGACGAATACATAATTAGAGTTGAATAACTGATAACTTTTAATGTTCTCGCTACAACAATTCTAATGATAGTTCGCGAAAGTAATTAATTTGTGCTTGTGTCTACCAAAGCTAATTCGTGTTTGTGGGTCATACTGCAGACTACATAGCTAGAAGTACTCAAGAATTTCCACAGGTGAAGTAATACTGAAATAAAGCTCACAATTTAGTATGAATCCTCCAATAGGCTACTATAGAAGGGATTATGATCATTAATCGACACCAAGACAACACACAATAGGTAGGCATTCAAATGTAATTCAAAGAAAAACTAATATACATCCATGTTTTTGGTTTAGGTTTTTTGCAAGGAAAACAACCCTCAAACTCCGTTATATATTACTATAAACATGACAAGTCACAATAGCTACTTGTGGCGATTATAAATATAAGGGACCCAACATCACAGATACTATTAGAGAAAGGAGTATGGTGACGAGGAAGCCTCGCCAAATCTAACATGGCTTCGCCACCCACCTCGCCACCACACTATCATAACTCGCCACAAGCCAAAACACGATATCTCGCCACCCCCGTGAGTCAAACACGACAAAGGGTTTAAAATTTATAACCGTTTGGTTTTAAAGCCAACGGCTAATTTTTTTTCAAACTTTTTAATATTTTTTTTCAAAATTTATACCCACTTTTTCACTTTAAATACCACTTAATTTTAACAATTTAACACACACTTCTCTACCAATTTATACTCACTTCTTATACTTTCAATATCTCAACACATCTTCACTACCAAAAAAATGTATCAACCACCAAATGAACCCGGTTACTTTACCCATCTTCTCAACTCCAACCCGCAACAATACTCATCTTCTCCGAACCAATTGAATCCGTCTACCCCAGGTTCACAAAACTTAAATTCTTTCTCGCAACCGTATCCTCCTTTTGGAACGCAAATGTCACCCGAACAAGCTTATCAATCACAATTGGCGTATCATCAACAACAACAACCATCACAACCATATCCTCCTTGCGGCTTCCAAAATTTTGCTAATCCAAGAAATACTCCACCACAATATTTTCTACCACAACCATCACAACCGCAACATTTTTCATAACAACAATCACAACCATCACAAACACAATTCAAAGTACCACAAGGCAAAGATCTCCGTAATGGAAGGCGTATACAAAAAAACGGGAAAACAACCCGTTGTCGATTTGGACGAGGACGATGATGATGACATGCCAGGATGAAGAAATCTTACCCGTTAGAATCAGAACGAAGAAATGTTGCTAGCCAAGACTTGGATCGAGCACTTGCATGACGCCATTATCAGAAAAGACCAACAAGACAATGTTTATTGGAACCTGATTATGCATGATTTCAACTCGCGAACAAAAGCTCCTCCTCGTACCAAAAATATGATGACGGGAAAATGGACCAGGATTCACGGTGATTGCCAAAGGTTTAACGCTATTTACAAACATTTAACTCGTAAAAGCGGAGAAAATGATGCTGACTTGGTCGAGAATGCAAAGACGAGTTATTTAGAGCGATGTGGTAAAAAAATTCAATACCCTCACGTGTGTCCTGATCCAAGAGAGCATCCCACCGGCAAACAACGGGCCTCGAAAAAGCAAAAATCGGTTGACACGTCGAGCGCCAGGGGGAGCACCGGGGGAAGCCAATCGGAGTCTGTATCGTCACTTGTTTCTCAGGATTATAGACGTAAATGTGATGTTGCTGAAAGAGCGTACGAGGCGAATAGAGATAAAGAACTAGCAATGATGCAGTGTAGAGAGCTGGAGTTTCTCATGCTAAATCCTTCGACGTTGCCGCCTGAAAAACGAGTCATCATTGAAAAGAAACAAGCTGAAATAATGAAGAAATATCCAAGCGCTTAATTTAGTTTCGTATTTTTAATTTATGTTTTTTTATTATGTATTGTATTTTAAATTTTAATGAAATAAATTATGTTTGTGTGAAAAATGAAAAATAAAATAAAATTATGAGTGGTGGGGCCAAAGTGAGGAGATAGAAGTGTGTTATGAGTGAAGGGATATTTTTGAGTGGGAGTGAGATGCTGATGTGGCAGCCTGTGGGGCCCAAGTGAGGAGATGCATCTAGCCATGATACCCATTTCTCTTAGAATCATTTAGAGTAACAAGAAAATATAGCTGCAAAATAAATTATAAACTACTACTTTCATTTAAAATTTTATCATTTTAGTATAAAATATTTATTATTTCAATTAGCAGTGATTAACAAACTTTGTTACCGCATACCTTTTTTAGGAATACCAAATGAAAAATCCCTTTTTTCTACCGAATCAACCGATGCCAGATTCGCCATCTTAGTCAATTAACATAACAACATCCTTCTACCATCTGCCAAAAAAAGGACCATGTGAGCTTATTAGAATATAAATTCATGACAACATATACCAAAAACGGCAGATTACAAAGCCATATTCATGATGTTCATGTGCCTACCCATGAGCATGATCGGCATTACATAACCGAGCAGCATCATGGCCTTTTCGTTCAACAACCACATCTCATTCTTTATTTCTCTGTAACATGTAACAATTCGTTACAACCAACTTTTAAAGCAATACGTCAAAACCATAAATGAAGCCAAAGAAATTACCATTATTAGATGATGAATATCCTTTATACACTAATTAAATTTTTCGTTTAACAAAACATAATAGTTGAACTCAAAATTAAAGACCAATAAAAACCTTAATTTTATAATACTGAGAACAAAGAAAATTCAGGAAAAAAATCTTACCAATTTCATACGCTTGGTTGATTTGTTTATAAACAGTTTGATCGATTTTATTTGTAGATCTATCTAATTTTCAACGGCCGTTATTTTTGTGTGTGTTTTTTTGTTTGAGATCCAAATGGTGTGGATACACACAAAATAATCAAATCGATCTAAAAAACACAAAAATAATCAAATCGATCTCCATAAAAACAGTTGGAGGTGTTTTTTCTTCAACCGTTATTTCTGTGTGCTTTTTTCATAGATATGATCTTGAATCGAAGATATTTTATTAAGTTATTGCTTGAATGGATTTGGGGGAATGTTTTTTGATCGGTTATTTTTTGGGATGGTTTCTTAATGACAGTGGGGTTTTTTTTTTGGAACGGCGATTTTATTAGAAACAAAAACTAGCAAGGAGCTAGATTACAAAACAATAATATAGGGGTTTTTGAGCCATTTGTTCCATCCGAACGAGGCTTTAGATCTATACTTACACCAATAAAAAGAACTAGCAATGACATTATCAATAAGCATCGACTTCGAAGGTTTTCTCTCGTCAAATAGGAGCTTGTTTCGATAGATCCAAACGTACCACCAAATGGAGTACCAAACTCCTTCGAACATCTTTTTGAGTTTGGAATCCATACGAATTGAAACAAGCCAAGACTTCCATTCTGCATATGAGTTCAAGTTTGCGTGATCCAAATTCCACCAGCTCAAAACCTTATTAGCAATGTCCCGAACCAATCCACACCTAAAGAACAAATGGTCCGTCGATTCAATAGCATTATCACAAATGGGACACGACATATCCTGAATGTCAATACCTCTACGAGAAATGTTGAACCGGGTAGGTAAAGCATCGGTCTTGATTTTCCAGGCAAGAACGTTGATTTTTATCGGGACACACTTTATACCATTAGTTTTCTTCTCTAATATTCGGAAGGCATATCTCATCGATACGTCTACGAGCAGAGGCCACCGAAAATATACCCGTACTCTCCAGATTCCAATTCCATCTGTCAGCCGAAGGTACGATAGTGACAGAACGAACCAATTCTACCAAGCTGTCGAATTGATTTTGCTCGATACCCCCTCTAGGAATTCGACGAAAGGAGCAGACCAAACTCGTGTCGCCTATCTTGGAACTAACAGTAACATCCTTTGAGGATTCAAGCGCGTATAATCTGGGAAAAATGTCTTTAAAAATGCCCCTAGTATGCCAATGATCCAACCATGTAGGATCGATATTCCTTTATGAAACACTGATATACTGTCAACTATGCGGAATCTAGTTGGCAGTACTTAAGAAGA
>BQNB010042997.1:0-45774 GCA_026074375.1 Tanacetum coccineum | reverse complement strand
CAACGATCACGGGTCGTCGCTGGGTCATTGGTCAAGGCCTGCGCCTTGCCGTTATGAAGTGTGCTGAGTCCCTAGAGCTAAGGCATGCATTTGTTAACGTTGTGTTCACAAGGCTTGTTAAAGGTATGAGTGAAGGTCTGGAATACAGTATAGAGCATGGGAAGGCCGGCTGAGAGGCCAATAGCAAGTATGTCAAGGCCCTCCAAGACCTGAAGGATCTAAAGTATCCGTTGGTGAATCAACTAGAGAAATTGAAGGATGCCCCTACAGAGTTAATCATGGCATCTTTACACTTAGAGAGTGATTCTGAGGAAGACGCCCCTAGTGGATCTGTGACTTTTGCCCTAGCTCCTCCCAACGAAAGATCCCCATAAACCCCGAGGTACGCGATCCTGAAGATCCCTGGGCCATTAAAGAAGAGATGTTATTGGAGGATGCCATTGCAGCTAACATAAGCCAGGCTGAAAAAAATAAGAAGTGTAGGGTGGTTTATCGCACCCATGGGATCGGCTCAACTCATCATGCTAGATTAGATGGCATCCCCGCATCCACACCTACCATTGCTCCTCAGGGACTGGCGATTCTGTTGGCGGATGCCGCCACACAGACTGAGGTGGCTGACAAAGAGGTGGAACCACATCCAAGACTACAACGATCCATCTCTTTGCCACCTTTTTATAGATTAGAATGGAAATAGTGCAGCCTGTTGCATTTAGATAATATTTTGATGTAATGTACCCACGGATGTCTGTGGGTAACCATATTGTACATTAGTTCCTTGTTGATTAGTAATGTGGCTTGTGTTTGCACGTGTAGTGACTTATATGCTCCGTGGGGGTCTTTGCCAATGTAGCTAACGTGTACACAACAAGTGAGGATATAGAATTCGTAGCCGTTAGGGTTGCAACCCTCTTACATGACAAGCAATTATTAGGGTGCTTAACCTTTAAATATCCAAATATATCCATCATATTATGTATGCACTTATGGAATAACAAGTAAATTATACTAAAGAAAAATTTTCATATAAAGAAGTCGCAGGGTTAGCTAGACCCCACAAAGTTTTATTCATAACTTAAAAACAAAGAGTGGAATAAAAATACATGGATTACTTTATTAGGGGCCTTAATCATAACGCAAACTTATCCATGTCGCTGCTTAGAGATAACATTTCTTGAGATTGGCGATGTTCCACGTCCGCAGAAGGACCGTTCCATCCATAGACCTTAGCCTGTACGCTCCGTCTCCGAGTGCTTCCGTGACCTCATAAGGTCCTTCCCACTTTGGGCCAAGCTTCCCCTTATCCACAGCATGGCTTGCCTTATTACTATGATAAACAAAGTCTTCAAGTCTAAAAGTAACACCACGAACCCTAGCATTGTAATACTTTGTCATTTTCAATTTGGCTTTGGCTTTACGGATTGCTGCACGTTCACGCCTTTCTTCTAGTAAATCCAGATTTAGCCATAGCTCTTCATCATTGTGCATGACGTCCACTACCGCGGTGCGGTATGTTGGCATCCCGATTTCCGCAGTAATAAACAGGCTTTATGGTTCCATAGGTCAAGGAGAAAGGGGTATCACCGTGGCTTGACTTAATCATCGTATGATAAGCCCAAAGGACATGGGGGATTTCTTATATTCAATTCTTGTTTCCCTCGCCCAGGCGGGCCTTGATTCCTTCGCCCAAGCTCCTATTTGCTCTCTCCACGAGTCCATTGGACTGCGGATGTTTCACTGAGGCAAAGCGTTGTGTGATATTCAACTTTTCACACCAATCCTTGAACGGGTTGTCGTTGAACTGTTTACCGTTGTCCGAGACTATTTCTCTCGGGAGGCCGAAGTGGCACACTATGTTGTCCCACACGAACTTCTTCACCTGACTGCCGGTGATTGTTCGCCATGAGCTCCGCCCTCATCCACTTCTAAAAATAGTCCATATCGAGCTATTAAAAAACTTTAAAAAAAAAAAAAAAAAATAAAAAAAAAAAAAGAAACGAAAAAAAAAAAAAAAAAAAGAAATAAAAAAAAAAAAAAAATAAAAAGAAATAAAAAAAAATAAAAGAAAAAAAGAATAAAAAAAAAAAAAAAAAAAAAAAAATAAAAAAAAAAAAAAAAACAAACAACAATAAAAAAAAAAAAAAAAAAAGAGTTTTCCTAGTCACTATGTGAAAGTACCACTATACAATTCCCCACTTAAGAATGCCATGAAGCCATGATGGGAGTCAGGCGGCTATAGGGGTTTTCTTGGTACGGAGGCGAGTAATTTGACAATCATTTACATTTGCATATCCTATCCCGAGCAACCCGATGCATGGTAGCCATTAATATCCTACCGTAAGGCTTTTTGCCAACACGACCGTGCCTGCGTGCATACTGCATGACCCCTCATGAATTTCTCGGATGACATAATCCGCTTGGAGTGGTCCAACACACCTTAGCCACGACTTTAGGAATGATCACCTGTAAAAAACCCCTTCCAACAATTCGTACTGTCTAGCTTGATTACAAGTTTTCTTGCCTCATTTCTAACGTCTGAAGGGTTCCCATCTTTAAATATTTCATTACTCGTGTCATCCTTTTATCCCTCTTTCTTTACCACTAGTTGCCACTTCCTCCTCTTGATATAGGATATCTCTTTAAGTACTTCGACCAAGACCTGTTTTGATAAGTGCGCAAAGCTGGTTGATGCAATCTTGCTCAGGGCACCCGCTTTCTTGTTTTTACTTCTTGGGACTTGGCTTATGGAAAAGTTAGCGAAGCCGCTGATCAAGATTTTGGCCTTTTCAAGGTACTTGATCATATTTTCTTCTTTGGCGACGTATGTCCCTAGGACTTGGTTTTCCACCAGTTTAGAATCTACACTCACGTGTACATTGCGTACTCCCATCTTGCGCTGCTATCTGTAGGCCAGGTATTAGTGCCTCATACTCTGCCTTGTCGTTAGAAGCGGTGAACTGAAACCTTAGCGCGTAGGTAAACTCCGTTCCCTTTGGGCTTGTCAGTATTAGGACAGCACCCGATCCATCCACATATGATGATCTATCCGTGAACAGTGTCCACGACTCTTGCGGGGTTTCAACCACTGACGTATCTGGTGGAGCTGTAACAATCCGTATTTTAGGTCAATGTACGACGTTATTAAATTCACTATTTATTTTTTTTCTCGTACGCGTTCGCTTTTAATTTTAATCGTTACGTTAAATTGCGTAAACTAAAAAAAACAGCAATCAACGTAAACGGGCACCAAACAAATTAAAGTTTACATCAAGCAAGCATTATATTATTTTTTCAAAATTAACAATTAACTATTATAGTTTTATTTTTATTGGTTACGTAAAGTATTTACGTTTCGCAATTTAATACGTTTAGGCATTAACGGAACCACCAAAACTTTTTTACGCTTCAACAAATACTTATGTTTATAACAAATGCTCAAAGTTTTATAAAACTTTACCTACATTTATCACTTGGGCCGAATTTTTGATAAAAGAAATAAACTAGATCATACATTTTTTTCAAGTATTACACTTTAATAAATAAAACTACACTTACATTAACTTACACATTTTTTTACACCTCAAGTAATACTTTCATCTTTTTACCAAGACATTTATCTAGTCAAATTCTTCCTCATGAGATAACATCTAGTAAACATTTTCCATGATTCCATGAACTAACCTTTTTTTACTTGTGAACATAAAAATACACCAACATTTAATCACCAAGACCATTTGTAGCTAACCTAAAAATGGTAAGACCTAGTTACTTGACCAAGACCTCCTTAAAACCCTCAATGTGTCCTAAGACTTTCAAACATGATCTTTGACTAGCTCTTTACTACTTATAACACATATACCTAACAAGAAAAACGTTAATTATTTATATACACATCTTTCCCTTTACCAAAAACAAGTTCTATATCTCTTTTTTACCCTTGTCAGCTCACAGTCCATTTGAAAAAAAAAAAAACAAACCCCCAATAAAAAAAAAAAGAATCTATCCATCAAATTTTGTTAACACATATACAAGTAATCTCCACAACATATCTACAGATATCACAAGGAGTTTTGAAGGCTGGTTAAGCTTTAAACAAGGGTATACAAGAAAGCCAGTGTTTTCGATTTTGTTTTGATTATGAAGTCTAGGATTTGTTCCTTCATCCTTCTAAACTTGCTTTACGGTCAGCTAAAACTCATCTTTTCAATATTTTTCATTTAACATGTACATACTGAGTTATCTTGTTTATCACCACATATGGTTTTATACTCATGTGTTTATAAAATGTAAAGAAGATATCATAGACATTACTTGGACAAATGATGGAACTCGATGACCTAAAAATTCTATGAGACTTGGTGGTATGAAGGACTTAAGTATATACATTTATGCCAAAAAGTTTATAAAAATAAGTTTAAATACTTTTTATATAAAGACTCCAAACAAACTGTTTTAAATCAGAAAATAAAACATGTATTTTATGTTTTATTAAAATACTACATGTTACAAGGATCGTAAGCATATAAAGAACTCGAAAATCCGAGTTATAAACGAAGAAGTTACGTTAATCGCAAGTTTACGATAAAAAGTATTTTTATAAAAGTAATTTTATAAAAACTGACTACTATTCATAACAGTGGGCTGATGGAAAATATTTTAGTTAAATAGAATTTTTAATTACGAAGACGTGCTCGAAAGAATCACTAAAATCGGAGTTAACAGTAAGAATACACGTTTCAAAGATTCGACATAATATATAGAAATAATGCTTGTGAAACCGTTCCGTAAGTTTCAGCCTGCTGAAACTGTGTTTTTGAGGACCATCGGTCGATTGAGTCGAAGAGTAAACTACAAGAGTGCAGAATCGACATTTTACATAAACCTGTCGATTTTCATAATTTTCAGATGTATGGTTTGTAAACTAGACACTTTTCCTGACATGAATAGTGTTGGTTCGTTTTTTTTATAAAATTTTACGAAACATTTTAGAATCACTTATATAATATTTATACAAGTTTTAATGTTATAAATATTATTTTACAAAACGATTAAACTACTTATGCGATAACATTATACGAATAATAAAAACGTTAAACCAAGTGTTTTTTTAACAAATAAATAAATAATTGGACAAGTATACTATTTTTATTTACGAGTAGAAAATGACATGTATATTACTTAACAAGAACGATTTTGAATATCGTTCGACTTAAAATTAAACAAAGTATTAGTATGGTGGTGTAACCATTATAACTTTGAATGAAGTATTTATTAATAAATACAATATTTGTAGGATCCCGTTAAACACTTCACTTCATACAATCGATCACGAAATCGAAACTAGAAATGAGGAGGTGAGTGAGTTGTTTAGAGAGAGAAAGATGAGAGAGAAATGAGAGAGAAAAGAGAAAATATTATTTTCTATGATATTTTTCAACAACTAAAATCATTTCCATGGAAAAGTCCTTATAACCCCGACACTTAAAAGTGACGCGCTGATATTTTAACTAGGTACCCGGCTCGGTTTGTCTTGGGATTTAAACCCAAACCATAAACAATAACTATATGGAACATATCGAGCCCTATTCCCCGCTATTATCCTATTACAACATTAACTGAATTGAAAGAACGCAGAGCTCCAATCGTAGAGGACCGCACTCCTTGTCTACGCCACAATCAATCTGAGCTAACCATAAATTCTTATACGACTATATAATATGGATATAGGTTTGCCCTTCGATTCCTTCGTGACACATATTTCTATTTAAATACTTTGTTATTACCATTCACTCGAGGTGAGTTCCATAGCCCCAACATTTTTCACCTTGTTTAATGAGATTTCCCTTAAACTGTTTTCGAGGTGAGAATGACTAGCTCAGTTGTTAAACTACATCAAAACATATTGATTTCGTATACCGTAAGCGTTACAATGATTATTGTTTTAATAACTAAGTTTGATTTTTTATTACCCTCTACATGATTTTGAGATCATGAAACCTAAATATATGAAACCGTGAATTTTAGACATTATAGTTTTACACTGACTGGACACAAGTGTTTTTACAAAGTGTATGCTAATCCATATTACTGCCAACAATTCTATTCCAAAGATATACCTTAGAAGCCGTGAAGACCCATACTTAAACCTGGAACCGATAATTGCTATTTGTAGTATGCGCGATCGTGCTTGTGAAAAATTCTTAACGTGAATGACAATGCCACACGCCTTACTTGGGTCACTAGATTATCGTGTGCAATTAACATAAGAGATGTGTTTATTATTGTTTTAGGCAAGCATGCCTATATTCAGATTGGGTTCCACAAAACTCAGTTAATGCTCAGGGACCTGTTTATATATTACAACTTGGTGAGATTTGTTCTCCCCTTGGTCTACCCAACTTGTCTTGGACTTCGGAATACGTAACATAGTCCTCTTACTTCTTTCTTGTTGTCCACTAACGAATACATTACTATCTAGATTTATTAAATCAATTACTTGGATATTCGAAAAACACAAATGAAATGCCGTAACGCTTCTTTTCCTACTGCTAAATTTTTTAAATTATTATTTTCAACACATATTAAACTTAAACCTATGACTTCACCAACATTGATAGTTTGCGTTTTTAGTATGTGATCATTTCTCAGGTATATTATATGCTATGGAGCATTTAGGAGCATTTGAGTCCGCTGATATGTTTTTGAAGGCGTAATAACTTGTATACCATTCGACAAACGTATAAAAAAAAAGTTTCTTATTGCATTATAAATGGGATCCTTTGTAAACTCTGATTTTAAATATTAACAATGTGAAATTTATTTAAACGTCCCTTTTGAGGTCGTTTTCTGTGACTTGTGGGTATGGACTATGAAGTCGCACCCCAATGTTACTATTTCGCTGCCGTCTGATTTTGGGGGTGTGACAGGAGCTTCGTCCAGCTTCTCTACAAGGAAATCCGCTTGGATCTGTCCTTAGCCGGTACGTGATATTGTATTCTCCCAGCATGACTCGCTCCATTTATTGTAATCGCCTGGCTTACATCCCGTTGGCGTGATATAATTTATTTGATGGGATGGGTTGATCGGTGATAACTGCGATAGGGTGTGCTTGGAAATATCTTCGTAACCTCTTAGCTGCAAAAAACAGTGCTAGGACTAGCTTTTCAATTAGGGTATAGTATAGCTCAGGGCCCTGCAGTACGCGGCTTACAAAATAGACTGGCGTCTGAACCTTGTCCCTTTCAGTCATCAAGACCGCACTAATAGCTCCGTGGGAGGCGGACAAGTATACAATCAATTCTTCCTTTGGTTTGGGTGTTGGGTGCTACCAGCATGGGTAGTTCCAACAAGTGTTGTTTCAGCTGCTTAATGGCTTGTTCCGCTTTTGGTGTCCAATGAAAGTCACTCTTCTTGATGCATTTCTTTAAAGTTTTGAATAGCGGCAATGACTTTTCAGTCGACTTGGAGAGGAATCTGTTCAGACTAGCCAACTTCCCATTGAGGCTCTGGACCTCTTTGATTGTCCGTGGGGACAGGAGTCGCAACACAGCTTCTGTTTTGTCTAGGCACGGTTTTATCCCCTTCGGGCTAATCATGTACCCCAAGAACGTTCCTTCCACTGCCTCGAACGTACACTTTTTGGGATTGAGCTTCATATTGATTTTTCGTAACGTACGGAATGCTTCATCAATATCTCTTAGCATCTCTGTTTCCGTGTGACTCTTAATAACCAAGTCATCGACGTACACTTTTATGTTCCGACCGACTTGGTTGTCAAAAGCTTTATCCACCAGCCGCTGGTATGTGGCACCAGCGTTCTTGAGGCCGAAGAGCATCTTGGTATAACAATACACCCCATGGCCGGTGTGGAAAGCCGTTTTCTCTTCATCTGATTCTGCCATCTGTATTTGGTGATAGCCTTTTGTAAGCGTCCAGGAAACACTTATAGGGGTAACCGCAAAGGGATTCAACTTTCCAATCAATTTCTGGAAGGGGGTAACAATCCTGCGGACATGCCTTGTTTAAATCCGTGAAATCCACGCACATCCTCCAGCTACCATCATGCTTTTTCACCATGATTGGGTTAGACAGCCAGTCGTGATAATAGACTTTGCTCATGATTCCTGCCTCTACCTGATCTGGGAAATCCGCATGTAGGACTACGGCATATTTTTCATGATGAACTTCGGCCTCTTTGAGGATCTCCTTAGACGATGTGGTCACCGTGGCGCACTCAGCGGGTATCAAGATAGTGCTACGGATAGTTGTCGGACGGCTGCTATGCGAATATATCCAAGTTTTTCCTTCAGGAGCAACATATTTATGTTCGTCCTTTCCTGATACGCCCTCCGATTGCCACTTCCTATCGGGAATCTTCGGAAGTAGACACTTTAAAATTTTTTCATGACCGACTTCGGCCTCTTTTGAGGATCTTCCTCAGATGATGTGGGTCATTTGGCGCACTCAGCTGGTATCAAGATAGTGCTACGGATAGTGAGTATTCCTCCGCAACCAGGACTTAAGCATTCTGTGCTGTGAATGGTACTAGCATGTTTCTTTATCCAGATCTTGCCAATGATAACCATAGTACAACGATAGTGACCTCACGATCATGAAATTCATCCATGCTTTTGTAGAATGTTCTGCATCTCCTATTGTTACTAAGAGCCTAAGTGTCCCAGTGGCCATATAGTTTCTCCACTAAAACCGGTTAACGATGTCGTTGCCGTGACCATTTGGCTCTTGATTTCCGGCCAGAGCAGGTTGAAGCAGTGCTCGTAGAGTACTTCCGTTGAGGAACCCCCGTCTACATACATGCGGTGGATCATGTGCCCGCCAATTTCCGCTTCTATAACAAGCAGACCTTCTGTCCCACTACTGGTTTTCAGTGGTGGGAACGTGATTTCGCTGACACAGGAAAAGCTTTGAGTCACTTTCTGCCTTGTCATTCTATGTCACGGTTGTACCATATAGATTGCCATGGACTTGTCTTTGGTCGGGACTTCCTTCTTTCCAACCTTTGGTTGATCTTTACCTTGCTTGATTTCTTTAATTAAATGCGAGAGCTTGCCTGCTCGCACCAACTCTTCAATCTGCTTTTTTAACTGCATACATTCGTCCGTGTTGTGTCCTTTATCATTGTGGAAGTCGCAAAACTTGTTGCTGCTTCTCTTCTCTACCGGAGTTACCATGGGTGGTGGTGGTTTGAACTTTCCTGCTTCGGCCATGAGGATTTCTTTTGGTGTTCTTGTAAGGGGGGTAAACCTGCTAGACCCTCGTCCTTCCCTTGGCTGACCTCGGAAGTCAGATTTCTGCTCTAAAACATGCCGCTTGGGCTAGTCCTGTGGTTTCCACGATGCGTGACCTTTCTTTTTGGAAGCGGCGACAGCTCTCGCATCGTAGAAGGCTGTGGTGGTCGTATCATTTCTTCCCTGGAGCTTAGTAACGTGTTCGTTGAGGCGCTTTGTCAATTCAAGGTTGTTAACCCTATGCATGAATCCGGAGGTTCACATGCACTCATGGGCCCCCTTCATGCGTCCAATTTCAACCTTGAATCGCTCTATGAAATCCTCGATGGTCTCTTCATCCCTCTTCTTGATATTGTAATTTCCCACTAGATCTTTGACGTACTTCTTTTGCTGCATAAAATATGCTAAAAAGGCCACTTTGAGATCCTTGTATCCGTCTATACTTTTCGGAGGGAGCTCATCGAACCATACTTTCGCGGTCCCTATTAGGGTAGAATTGAACATATGACACCACGTAGGCATTGCCTAGCGTTCCACCTGTGCTGCGGCTTAGAAAATTTTCACGTGATCCTCTAGGTCTCCTGTTCCGTCATAGGTTTTCACGTTGTTAGGCATTTGTGTTTTCCGCGAACTTTTGAAATTACAGATTCGAGGTGTGAAAAAACTGTTACACAAGAGCGAGCCAATTTAGTCTCCATATCAAATCGATACATTAAGAAAAGTTCTTCTTGTTTAATGTTCCTACATACAAAGTTTAAGCAATTGGGAAAATTGATGGCTTACAAGAGAAGAGATTATAAGTGGAAAACACAAAAATCCTTGTTCGACGATATTGTGTCTATGTCTTATTTTTGGGTTTATAATAGATGTAATTTCTCGTTTAATATGTCTGACTGGATCAAAAATCCTAGTTTAATTCCTTTGTAATTTGCTAGTTCCTTACTAGCGTTTCATTAATAAAATTGCCGTTCAAAAAAAAGTGGAAAACACATGTGATATTTTAATTTTAATGTGTGTATAAAAAATAAATAAGCACAAAATACCGGAAGGAAGAGATATATATATACATATACCAATGCATACACTTGACCTAAAACTAAAACTAAAGAAGTCAACTTGAATATAGGAAGAGACAAAACTTTAAAACATGAGATCTGTCAGATTGAACCTTAAATATTGAAAACTTAATCATGGCGGTGGTCAGAGAGAGCTGTGAGTGGTTAGATCTCGAATCTAATACCTTGTTATTTGATTTTTCTATCCCATTTAGAATTTTACTGTATTAAACAAAACGTTTAATTGTGTTGACTTACCTGAAATGATTATGTCAAAATCTTCAACCACTACTAGCTATATATGCTGTCTATGAAAAATAATTTACTATGAATTGTTTAAAACTCCAATTTGCCACTGGATGGGTAATCCAACTAAAACCGTCTTTATCATAACTTGTCTGTGGTGAAGCTTTCTTTGGTTGGATTTTGTTGATACAGAAGTTAGGTCGGGTCTTGTTTAGTCCGGATATGTAACTATTCGAGTACGCAACACCTTGTTCTTGTATTAAGTGAACTTGTTTGAAGGACCCTGCATAAGGAATGAAACACCGTTAATCTTATCGTGGGAGCGGATCCCACGATTGGACTCTAGAGTGAGAGTAAGTATATAGCTTTGAGGATTAATCGAATGTAATTAGGGTTTTTGCAAGATACCTGTATTGATGACAATTGCGTTCCTTTTATAGGCTAAAATAACCCTCAAGGTTTCCATAACTTTTGGCCCAAGATACGTCCGATATATAAGGGATTCAGAATTATCCTACCCGGTCAAATAAGTAGAGCATACCTCTTATTTAATTAGGTTATCCTTTCCTAAAGATAGCTTGTGGAGATACCGCGGCCACAAACCACGTGCTGGCAGCCGCAAGCCGTAGGTCCAAGTGGTCGTGACAATGATGTGTAGGCTGAAGGCCCATTGTTAGCTACCGAGTCCATATTAGTATGAGTGGGCCGGACCGATCCATAATATACGTCATCAAGGTTTATAACTAATTTAATATATGTTGATTTTTCATATTCCATAACGGACTAAAAAAGTATAAAATCTCGAACCTTTCATAATTTAATTTATGTGTAATTGTTTAGCATTTTATAAACTTGAAAAGGTTTGTAAATAATGTAAAAAGGTTTATAAAATCAAAAGTAAATTAGTGATTTCATAAATTCTTGTACGTTTTAAAAAGGTCACGTGATGTTCTAAATTCTAATAACATGTAGTAAAATTTAAACAACAAAAACATTAATGGGCGATGCCCTATACCAAAGGTCAAGATAAATGGTTTTTGGCCTCTTGTGTGTTCTTGTCTCACATTATGTTCCAAATATGCGATAAATGTTTTCAGCTAGGGCCGTCAAAATCAGGCTTGTTGTGAGTGAGAATTGGGATAAAAAACTAACAAACAATAAGACTTACTAATGAATCATTCATTCATAGTGTTATACATTTTTTTTCTATTTTCATCATTTCTTAATAATTAAACTATTTAAATCCACTAATCACATTTTTAAG
Source organism: Tanacetum coccineum (assembly GCA_026074375.1). NCBI lineage: Eukaryota > Viridiplantae > Streptophyta > Magnoliopsida > Asterales > Asteraceae > Tanacetum > Tanacetum coccineum. The sequence goes on along the minus strand of BQNB010042997.1, from coordinate 33,961 downwards.
TAAAATTTTAGGTAAGCATACAAATCATTTTTCTTATAACTTTTATCTAACATAAAAGTTATATCGTGAATATAATTATGTAAACCTTTTACGAATCTAACATTACTAACCACGCTTTCAAATTCATATATGCAAATTAAGTTCAAACTCGGAACCTTTAAACAAACAAATATCACTTAAAAAGTTTCGCTAGTAATGCAGAGAATAATGATCAAATAACAGGTTTATTATTATATTTACTCACCGAATCATAAACATTCAATACTTGTTGATCTTATTCTTTTGGGCTAGACGCTATAAAAATATAACATCTTATATATTATTTGGGTGTATATTTTTATTTAACTACAAGATGATCATATAAAAAGCTAGCAAGATGCTAGAAACAATTACAAAAGAAGAGTAATCCAGTCATTCCAACTACTATGGTCAACGCCTCTAAATCTAAACCAAGAAAAAATATAAACGAATATTATCAAAAACGTCACTTTGCCTCATAACTTGAGAACCAAAATTTAATTACAATAGCGCCAAATCATCCACAAGGTAGTCAAAATGATACCATACATGCAATCCTTATGAGATTTGATGTTTGCCAATTATCAAGCCAGTCGATCCACTCAAAATTTGAATCAAATCTCGGCATCGCAACATCACACCAAACACGAATTTTGGTCCATAAATCTTTAGCCACATTACACGAGTAAAAGAGATGATCATTGGATTCCATAGTCGCATACCGGCATAAAAGGAGTTAATTCCAAACCACATGCCGAAAGATTTACCCAATGAGGTAATCTATCCAATAGAAGACACCACATAAAAACATTTACCTTTCTCGGCAAAGTAGTAGATCATGTTGTAATAGAAGACGCCACATAAAAACATTTACCTTTCTCTGCAAAGTAGTAGACCATGTTATAAATGTAGGCAACGTAGGAAGCAATTGAGCATCAATATACCTCCTTGTCACACCCCAACCCATTTGTATCCAAAACTCCAAATGCACAACGAGCCTAGGTGTTTTCAAATGGTCGGGTTTCAGTCGACCGGAGCTATTTGGCTTGATTTATACGGTTTTTCGAGAATAAAAAATACACCCTAAAACAAAACCGAAAATAAACGAAGCTAAGGCCGAGTTATCTGATAAACAATGACACTAGGAAGATACTTATTATGGGGTTAGATTCACTTATAAGGTATAGAATGTGTTAGAATATGAACAAATATAAATTATATATGTCCGGAATTTATTCGAGCCTAAGGGGACACACACGTTAATATGTAGAACACTGTTTTAATATATTAATGTATACTTTATTAATCTTGTGTTTAATAAACGATCGTTAAATGTTTAACGTAAATAAATATTAGTCGTTAAAAGGTTTAAGGAACTAATATGCAAAACTGAATAAAGGAAGGGTGCGGTTTGCCCTTTTCCTTTCTTATTCGGCCGGATATCCCACTCAATGAGGAGGTGGGATTGCTTGCTTGCTTACCAAGTAAAGAGGCATATAAAAAGAGGACTTGGGGTCATTATGTGTTCATAACTTGAAAACCTAAAAACCCTAAAAACCCCTTGTGCTCTTTTTGTGTTCGACCGAACTCAAAACCCTAAAAGGGTTTCAGTTTGTTTTTCTTGTCATGCGATCGATCCTAGAACTCCTAGGGTTTCGGTTTGCGATTTAACACCACAACCGTGGTGATTGTTTCGTGTGTTGTTTGATTCAAAGACGAAGTGATCGTTTGGTTAAAACACTACTAGTACTAGCATACACATTGTTTGCTAAGAACGTATTGTGTGTGTAAACTTAGAGGGATTATTCTTTTGATCCTTAGTGGTTTTGCGTGGTGGTTATCTATTGCAAGGCGGCGTTTGTTAATTTCTAAAAGGTACGCAAGTTCTTGAACCCTTGTTAATTATATGTTCTATACGTGTTTGATCTTTCCGATGTGTACTCGTGATATGTTTAATTGTTAATTAGATCTAAAATCCAACAGTGGTATCAGAGCCAACGTGTAGAATTTGTAATTACAAGTAAATAAAATTAGACAAAATTAGGGTTCTTGATTAATTTTTTAAGCCCTTTGGGCGTTTTATGCATCAAGATTCGATCTTTGTGCATCAAGATTCAATCTTTATTGGTTATAAAATTAATTAGACGAATTCTAGGTTGTATGCAATTTTATAAATAAAACTTGACGTGTTTTAATTGAAATTGATCGGTTTTATGTTTAAATTAATTGTTAATTCGGCATCCATGATAAATACATGCAATTTATCATGGAGGGATATGTGATATTAATCTTGTTAATTGTTAAAGAATTTTTATGCAAATATGATGATCAAGAATTAAAACATAGACATTAAATTTATGTGGTTTCGATCCACGACTTTAAAAGCTAGGGAAGACCTTAGCTATGTCTTAAGGGGCCTAAAAGTTGTTTAAAATTTTATGTGCTATGTGGTGTATATTTGTATAAGGCTTACGCAATCGATTATGTCGATGGATGTGGCCGGAGTTTATAGGACGAAGGAGCCTTATATGGATATATACATGTTTTAATTATTAGATAATTAGGATCATATCTTGATATTTGCATGACTTAATTGTTAAGTGTTATTTTGAATAATTGTTATGTGAATTAGTTTTGTGTTTATATTGTTTTATTTTAAGTTTGACTTGTGAGAAAATAAAAGGGTTTTTCAAAAAATAAATATAAACATGACTAATTATTATGAAATCAGATTTATTATGGACTATTTATAGTTCATAATGTGTTTTCCAAATTAAAGTTTTATTTTTATCAATGACGTAATTTGCAAAAGTACTACTTAGTTGCAAGGATAAGGTTCGGAGAGACTCATCAAGACTTCGGTCTTGTAGATACCATTACCCTATAATACCTGACTACGTTGTAGTTTCCTTACCTTGTATACTATTTAGGAAGTCGCAAATGGTCTAGGGTTTGAATGGTTTTTAACCATTCTTTAATCTTTTCCCGCGATAAAACATAAAATCTTTATATTTGAAAACACGTTGAATCGTCAATTTTAAAAAGGTAACACTATTTATACATTAGATGTATAGAAAATAAGTGATACCGTAATAAATAACTTAATTGAGTAAAGTTTTTATTAAAATATATGATACGAAGATGTATGCATGCTTCTTCATACATATTTGTCACGACAAATATCATACCCTTTTTTAAATAAGGTATTGCCATTCAATTTGTAAAAACACTTGTAGATGCTTTTAACTATGCGTGAGACGTATGTAGATCGTAATCCCAAGGTGATTATACACTTTTTGTGAGACGTTAGTGTTACATAATCACAGTTTTTTATTGGACGACTTAATCGGTTTATTGGTGAGACCTTAAACTCGAGGCATAGATGGGATAAAACATGCTTACTACTATATTATTGTAATAAAGTAAGTCCCATATGGTTTTAGGAATTGCACCGGTGGCAATTATTGATCATCAATTACCTTTTGAATACACCATCACTAGCAGATCAACTGATGTAGTGGTGGTATGTCAAGTAGGATCCTAGCCTTTAGAAAATTAATTGTTTATTTGATTAAACATGGGTAGTTAATTTTCTTCAAGGAGTATTATCGAAGATACTAATTCTTGAACTTTAACTATGTTTTGTAGATGGCACTACCTGTTCAAAACATAAATCATTTGGCTTTCAGGTTGATGTTTGAAAGAGAAAAACTTTCTGGAAATAATTTCAATGACTGGTTTCGTCAACTTAAGTTAGTCTTGAGAGTTGAAAAGAAAATGTTTGTCATTGAACAGCCTATTCCCCCTGCTCCTGCAGCCGATTCCGCATCAAATGTGCTGGCGGAATGGAATGCAATATATGATGCATATAATGAGGTGGCTTGTCTTATGCTCGGTAGTATGACTCCTGAACTTCATAGACAATTTGAAAATTATTCACCTTATGAGATGCTTCAGGAGCTTAAAGCTATGTTTGAAAAACAAGCGGGAGTGGAGAGGTTTGGCCTAATCTAAACTTTCCATGCTTGCAAACAAGAGGAGGGAAAATCAGTTGGTGCATATTTTCTACAGATGAAAGAATATGTAGACCAACTGGAACGTCTCGGTTATGTGCTACCACAAGATCTTATTGTGGGTCTCATCTTAAATGGCCCCACTAAAGATTTTTGATAGAAAAAGTACGGATGGTGTTGTCCAGTTGATGGATGATAAGTTGGTCAAATAGTTCTTAACAAAAAAACTATACATTCAATGTATTTTTAGAAGACAAATTCATGATGTGTAGTTAGTTGTTTGCTCACTGTTTTGTAGATGTGAACGATCTCAATTTGATTATGGATTTCATTTCAACAAAATCCATATATAATTTGACTCTAAAAACGCCATTGTTATATCATGTAACCGAGTTTAGAACTCAAAGACAAAACACATTGATGTTCATTATCACTTCATAAGGAGCATGTGGAAACTAGTACTATGAGTTCATACGTTGTTGGACCAGAATTTCAAGTTGTTGGCTTATCTCAAAAGCTTTGGATAACACAGGCTTTATAAACATGGTTGAAATTTGGGCATGGTTGTTTACAAAACCTAATCAGTGTTCCAAAAATACAGTAATAATCAGAATTTGCTAATATCATAACCTCAAAAACAAAATAGAAAAAATTTAATTTAAAAAATGAACAAAAAAAATAATTATTTTGGTTATGTTAATATTTTAAAGGGGGAGTATTAAGGATAAAATGTTTTGTGTTTTTGTGCAAAATGAGATTTCATTATCTGAGGGAGAGTAACTGAATTTACAGTAGTTTCTTTCACTTGTGAGAAAATAGCTATGATTGTTGATTATTTAGATAACATTAAGCTACATTTCCGTTGCTAAACTCTTGCTCTAACGGATTCTAATTATGACTTTACATCATCTCATCTTAACTCGTGCCTTCAAAATGATTTGAATTACGAACAAGATGTCCATAACTTATGCTTAATGGGTTGTAAAACATTGTTGGGCGGGAACGAATGTTGTTTTGGTCATAGAAAATTTTCAAAGCTAAATTCAAAAATAAATTCCTTTACAAACCCTTAACCACGATATTGCTTATAAAAACATGGTTGTGTTAAAGAGGGTAAGTTTTTATTATCTTTGAATAGTCTTATGTAATTAAAATAGTCTCATTATTTAAATATCTTTATCTCAAACCATTTTCCCAAAATAGAAACCTAGTCTCGAATAGCTTTCTCCTGAAAATGTTTCAAAAACAAAAATAACATAAATATGTTTAGAGCTTGTTTTCGACCCCCCCCTTATTGTTCATAATCTTAAGTCAAAAATCAAATTAATATTCCCTTTCAATAGCATGGTAACTCGCGACTCTTTGCGGCGGAGCCCATACCACCCACCCAATCGTGTTTCGGCAAGCAATAATTTTTTATTATGCATATATTCTTTCTTTTGTGCAAGTCTCTTCCGGATATACTCTGTATGTGAAAACTGTTTCTAGTTTCTTTAATAAAACATGATTATTGAGATCGTTATTTTTTTGCGCTAGAGCGCGTGTTTTTCATATTAGCCATTTTAATATTTTGCATCTCGTATGTATTAAATTTAGTTGTTTAATGTATGATTCTAGAGGGTGTTTTGTGGCGGAGCACTTTTAATTCTACATGTTTGTTTATAAAAAAAGTACCAAACCATAAGAAGCACAACATATAAAACAGATTATATCAAATCGCGCTAAAATTATCACGGGAAGTTAAAAAAATCTATTATGATCATAAAAAGATTGTTTAGAACGGTAGAGGGGAGCGATTCCGAGTGGATATGGTTTTTTTTTAACTTCTTCGAAGTTTATAAAACTTCAAGTCTCAAAAGTGCCGAGTGGTGTACTAATCTACTTTGCATATGAGAATAATAAATAGATAGAGAGAAGAAGAGATACCAGGATATATACTGGTTCAGGAAGGGTGGTTTAGTCCTCCCGTATATCTAGTTGTGAATTCACGACACCGATACTATTTCTAGTATAATCCTTATGGTGGACTACAAACCGTATTACAATTTAACTCCACTGACTTTCAACAAAGTTCGGTGCTCACACAAAAGAGTTACTACCTACGGTATTCGTCCTTCGAAATCTACCCTTAGAAACCCGTGATTCGACTTAAACCTATGAACTTTAAAAGCCTTCCCCTTGGAAGCTATCCAAAACCCTAACTAGATACCCGATGATCTATGCTTGATCCCACGGATACAAGACTTCTCTTACAACTTGATTGGATGAAAAGATAGATTGATGAATCAAGTACTAACCTAACCTAGAGACTCGATTCTAATATAAAGGGTATGAGAAAGAAGATCCTTGACAAAAAAAAACAAGTATGGATTAGGTACTTGTGTGGATCTCTTGCGGAGATGTGTGTTCTTCAATAGATGATAGAAGAGAAGATTAAGAACACAAAGGTGTTAGACTTAGAGGATTAGAGAAGAGAAAATAGAGGAAAGGATGTTTGCAAGAGGTGAGGAATACAAAGGCCAAGGGTGGGTATTTATAGGCCACGGATCCTAAAATGTGAAAAACATTTCGAGTTTGGAGCGCTGCCCATGCAATAGCGCGTGGCCAGCGCGCCAGTTTCTCGAATTTGTTTTTCTTCAGGATCTTGGCGTTTTAAATACCCGCACTTGTTAAACCCCCAACTGTATTTCACACTATGACCTTTCAATCATTCTTATACTCAAGGTCATCCAACTCAAATAGCTATTTGATAAAACGTTTGTGAAGTATTAAAAGCATTTTGCTTATCCGATAAAGTAAAAAGAGAAAAGAATTATCAAAAAAGGGGTGTTTTGGGTATTCCTCAAAGTCTATCTGGCTTAGTTAGGATCCAACTAAAGATTTGAAATTGCTAGTTAGGGTACAAGAGAATATTCTTAGAATATTCTTTGCTTGGAGAGAAAGGGGGAAAGATTTGAAATTTTCATTTAGCCACATGTTGGATAAGAAGGAATGAGTTATGTATGAGTTTTTACGATGTGACATGATGTTATAGAAGGGATCCTCTTGATCTTGTTTGAAATGGCGGGTGAAGATGTGAAGAATGTCACACCCCGCCAAGGCGAAATCGCGAGGCATAACAAGATAGGTATCATCACAACAAATTGATGTCAACAATAAAGAATGTCTAGAATGCATTAAATTAAAACCAAAGTGCTAATGATGACCTAACACATGAGGGGGTCTATTGTGTTGGGTTAATTCGCACACACACTTCATAGACAAAAGAAAAGTAAATACAAGTAACAACAGTTTATTCAATAAAATATCAAAGTACGAAAGTAATAAATGAAGTCTACAGCAATATAAGGCTCCAAAAATGCAGGTTTCCTAAAGTCCTTCTAGCCACGCAAATTAACTTCATTAGCTTCACTAGGCTCACATGAAAATAATACTTTAAAACGTCAAAAATAATATTGGTGAGATTCACATGTTTGACACAAATTACTTACTCTTGCTGCGAATCAGAATCATTAGGACATACAAGAACCATTTTTATCATAAATTCAGCAAATTAAAATCATCACACAATTAATTACACATTCAGGCTTAGATTAGCACTGGCACTATAAGCAACCAAGCTCACCCAGAATGTACCACACAAACATGGGATAGGCGTATCCCTCCATTCCATCCCGGGTAGGCGTACCCCTCTGATCCATCATGGGTAGGCGTACCCCTCTGATCCAACAATGCATACACATAAGTTATACAATATCAAGTAATGTCAGTTGATAGAAATATTGCCTAAAAACATTGTTAATATTTTTCGATCTCTCTACGTTTTGATAATCACTAAATGTAAAAACAATTATGAAAAATTAATTATAAACAAGTTATTAGTAGTAATTTTCATTTCACGAACTTTAATTCACTTAAAGGTATGAATAAACAAATGCTTAATGTAGTTTATGATCAAAGGATTTAGGGGCAGATTTCGAGGGCAGAATACCATAGGTAGTAACTCTTCTTTGTGAGCTCTGATCTTTGTGCATATCGGTGGAGATATATTGTAATACGGTTTGTAGTCCACCATAAGGATTATACTAGAATAGTATAGGTGTCGTGGATTCACAACTGGACGTACGGAATGACTAGACGCCCCTTCCCGAACCAGTATATATCGCGGTGTCTTTCTTCATCTCTATCTCTATCTATTTATTGATTCTTTGCTAAGTAGATCATCACACCACTCGCCTCTTTCGAGACTTGAAGTTTTATAAACTTCAAAGAAGCCAAGAAAACCGTATTCACCCCTCCTCTTCTACGGTTCTACAAATACAAATACAAAACTAGATAAGATACAACTTGGCTTCTAGACCTTATTCCCCAAAACGCAAAAATCAAGGAGTGTAATAAATCACCAAGATAATAAATCATGCAATAAATATGAAAAATGGCTAATGCATAACGGGCTATACATGTCAATAATAAAAAACGGCTAATTCATATATAATACTACTATATATAACTAACATATGAATTTGGTTCAGCTATACGCTTGTAAAAGAGCCAACCAAATCTCCTTAAGTTCGTATAAATCTATACTTCATATGTGATGTGGGTTGTGGTCAAAGAGACTCTAAATAATCAAAGTTTATCCAGGCATTTAAGTAAGTAACTAGCTGATTATTTGGCTTTAAGTTTGAACCTAAACAACACCTATATCTAAATCTAGCATCAAACCAACTAATTAATCAACATCAATTTTTGTGGGTTTGATAAAGCTGTTGTTCAAAAAAAAATATTGTGGGTTTGATTATGTACATTTTAGCTGAATATTACCTCTGTTAGCTGATTAATCGAAAATCTAGCCACACATCAAACCTGCCGACACCTATGAACACAAACATCAAACCTACTAATTAATAGACATTAACTTTAAATTTCAAAAAACCCAAAATATTTTTTTACAAAATAAAATAATTTGATAGGATTTATAAACTCACAATTCGTTATAAGCATCAACCTCCTACATGTAATTGAACCTATGCATGCGTAATCTTGTTCCTCTCTCAACCCAAAAATTAGTCGACACACCGCACAAAATTAACACCAATAGAGTTTTTGATTAACACCTACAAAGGAATCAAAAATCATATAGTAAGTATCTAAACCAAACTAAAAAATTAAAAACTATAGAAATCAACAATAAAAAACACCAACCCCATGATTTGACGTGCCCAAAGTCATATGATACTCCGATGCTATATCGTTTAGCGGAAAAAATAACGTGCATGCATCAGAGTGAAGAAAAACATATTTCGATGATGCGTTTAGGGAACATTTATCTGGAAGCTGCTAAACTATTCTGATGAAAAATAATATAAATTGAGTATATAGTGTAATATGTGGCTTTTAGTTGTTTTACAACGAGGTTTTGCGTCCGCGCTACGCTGCGGAGCACTATGTTTTACATTAAGGAATAACCTTGCAACCGACGGATAACCTCACGGACTATTATCGTAACTTGATAACCCCAAGGATAATTCACGAACATGAATGACTAATTACATAAAATCTGTGTTGGAGTAATATGTTTTTTAATATTTAAGTTTTAAAAAAATTAACGGTCGTTACTTAACGACCGTTAGTAATGTATTCATTTTTTTTTCTCTTGCTTAACAGCCGTTAAAGTGCACCTAACGCCACCTCTTATTGTATTAGTATCAGTTTAAATTTTTTATAGATAATTAGTATCAGTTTAAAATTTTTAAACAATGATAAACATGCATTATGTAAGGGTATGATTGTGATTTTGCCATAGGAAAGATTTGGCTGATATAAAAAGCAGAAAAACTATGCCTAGAGAACTTGGAACTCTTTCAAACTTTTCGTTAATTAAAAATAGAAATGTCAAATTTGAAAAGCCAACAAGCTAGATCGAACAACTATTCACTTAAAACGGCTCTTTTAATTTGTTTCATCTTTATACTCTTACGTTTTCTAGATTGTTTCATTGCATTGAAAGATAAAGAGAATGGTGCATGATGCTGTTCTTCAAAGTCAAGCAAATATTTATTAAAAGACAAGACAAAGAGAATTGCTATATGTTAGTTCTGAGCATATCCGTAAATCTACCAAATATGAAGAAAAATACTGTTAGGCAATAATAAACCCTGCTGGTATCATATTATTAATCAACCACTATTTATAATAGTGAAACCCTAATGGACCCAACTCACAGATCGGGCTTGGGCCTAATCCATCTAGTACTCTCTCGCAGTCCGAGCGGCGAAATCGCGAAAGCTCGGACTGAAGCAGAAAACAAAATAAAACATTAAAACAAACAAACAATAAAACAATACGAATACGATTGTGTGAATTTGTAACTTTAGCATAAATCACCAACACAAATTACGAGATAATTCAAAGTATCCCTATAACGGAGAATAATTCAAAGTATTCTCACCAACACAAATTACGGGATAATTCAAAGTATCCCTAAAATGAAGAATATTCAAAGTATTCTCACCAACACAAATTACGGGATAATTCAAAGTATCCCTAGAGCGGAGAATAATTCAAAGTATTCTCTCTAAAAAAACTTTAAAAAAAGTAAATAATTAAAAATAATAATAATAAAAGAAAAGATCATCTTCAAACAGCCATGAAGTCACCGTCCATTCCATAACTCACTGTCCGATCTCCAATACCATTTTTGTCCAAGTTCAAGCTCCTTGAGCAATCTGAAATTTCTAGGCACCACAATGCTGGATCCACCGTAAGATTTGGGGTCTGCTGCGTTTGAACTTAATATACTGGGTATGTTATCATCTTGTTTAAATAAATGAAACTTTATGCGGCAATGATTGCAATACCCCACAAGGAAAACAAATAAAGAAGTATACTCCAATAAAGTTGATAGTGGGCGGATGGTAACTTCACAACTAAACAATGAATAATATCAATGTCTTAGAAACTTAATAAAGATATTATTGTTGTATCGGCAGCGGAAGAGAAAATGAAACGGCTGTGTTTTGGATTAGGTGTTTTGTGTATTTAGGATTTTGTATAAGAGTTGTATGATCAGAAAAGAAAGAAAAAAAATGACGGCAAATGATTTTAGGGTTTGGTATTGAGAGGATCAAGGGTTGGTCTCTGATATCATGTTAGACAATAATAAACCCCGTTAGTGTCATATTATTTATTAATCAACCACTATTTATAATAGTGAAACCCTAACGGACCCAACCCACAAGTCAGGCTTGAGCCTAATCCATCTAATAAATACATCTATAGATTTCTCATATCTACAATTACCAAATATTTATTAACCACCATGTTCTTTGTTATCCCAACCACAACTCGCTAGCCCACAAGGAAACAACCAAAATTTTCTTCAAATTCTATGGTTGTGTTGCCTTCTTACCAACCGAAGTACTGTAGCTACCTTTTTCTTTTGTGTTGTACACGTTTAAATGGTCATAATGATATGCGGGGCAATTCTCGTATCCAACTAGAGTATATATACTTCAAGAAAAATTCAATTGAAGACTTGTTTCTTCTTACATGTTAAGGGACACATCTGTGAAAACCTAAATAATCATTAGATCGTTTAAGCTCAGGTTGTTTAGACATTTATCTAGGATAATATCATTGTTCATAAGTTATAAAAACAAAGCGGAATAAGAACAAAGATATTCAACAAGGTGTTCTTCATTAATAACCAAACGTTCTTCATAGCCTCAATTCTAGATGATCAATTCTAGAACGGTTACTCTAACTAGTAACAGGAATCATAGATTCTTGAGGCTAAAACAAACAAACCCTAGGCGTCCATTAGAGGACTTGACGCCTAGACACACACACACTTTTACTAGTCGACTACATTTTTCTGTGTACCTAAAACAATATGCCTGGACCTCCTTTTATAGCATAAGGAGTCAAGGCTTACATGGAAACTAATAAAAGATATTAATGAGAGAATCAATTAATTATTCATCTTTATCTTCTTTTTGACCAAATCTTCATTATCTCCTACATCTTGTAGAATCCCATAATAACAACTTTGGTCCTTCTTGTTTCCATCTTGTTTCATTCTTGTTTTGTCTTATCAACTCAAATATAATTCCCAACAATCTTCCCCTAGTTGATAATGACAAAACCAAATAAGCACGAACTTCCCCTGAAGTTAATATACGAATGAAAACTTCCCCTTAAGCTACCAAGGATCTACAAGTTGCAAATCATCAAATCTTCTTCCCCTTTTTGTCAATATCAAATAGGAGACTAAAGTATGCAACTTTGATCTTCACAACTACGAACCAATATTACACTTCTAATCTAAGTATTCCAATGACCCAAATTGCCCTCCATTACGCACCTTAAGAAAAATGAACTTGAGCAGTAGAAACTTACACTAGCAGTAGTAACAAAGGCTAGTAGTAGTAAAAACCTTCACCTTGATGTAGCATATAAATGGTTAAACATTTTAACAATAAGCTTCCCCTGAAACCCATATGTTAACCATTTCTTGAATCTTCAATTCTGTAGGCTCTATGTAATGATTACTGATGAAGAAAATTAAGTATAACGAACTTGATGCTGAAGTAGAACAACCTAAACTTGTGTCTTATATCTTGTTTATCCACGCGACGTCGAACTCATACCAAGACCAAAATATAAGTAGATCTAAAAACTTATTCACCCCCTTCTAGTTGTTCCACATTGGTTCGAGCCATCAAAAACAAAGATTTTTAATTAAATTGTATTTTAAAACTTGCAATAGATCTTTGAATTGGGAAAAATATTTAGAAGGGCAATCTATGCAAAGACCACCACTATTTGAAAGTGATGGATTTATTTATTGGAAAAATAGATTCAAAACTTATATGAAATCAAAAGATCTAGATCTTTGGCATGTTATTACCCATGGTGATTTTCCTCCTATTCAATATAATCCCGAAACTAAAAAGGATGAAACTGTATCTTTTGATAAACAAAACGATGATCTTAAAAAGAAACTTGCAAAAAATAATGAAGCTAAAATGGTGATTTATAATGCTTTACCACGTAAAGAATACGAAAGAATTTTCATGTGTAAAACCACAAAAGAAATTTGGGATACTTTATTAATCACTCACCAAGGTAATAGTCAAGTCAAAGATAATAAAATAGATCTTCTTGTTCAACAATATGAACAATTTACGATTTCGGAAGAGGAATCGATAGATAATGCTTTTGCTAGATTTAACACTATTATTACTAGTCTAAAAGCACTTGATGAAGGTTTTTCTAGCAGATTATGTTGCTTAGGAAATTTATTTAGGGATCTTCATTTCCTAATAGCGCGCAAAGGTTACGGCTATTGAAGAATCAAAGGATTTAACATCTCTATCGCTTGATGAACTTATTGGAAACTTGAAAGTTTATGAAGTAATAATTAAAAATGATTCCGAAATGGTCAAAGGCAAAAGAGAACAAAATAGATCTCTTGCCTTGAAAGCCAAAAAGGAATCAAGTGATGAAGATAGTTCGACTTTCGATAGTGAAGACGAAGAATACGCCATGGCCGTGAGAGACTTTAAGAAATTTTTCAAAAGACGAGAAAGATTCATAAGACAACCACATGATGAAAGAAAGGTATCTCAAAGAAGTAAAGATGACAAAAATGGCAAAGGCGAAAGAAAATGCTTTAAATGTGGGAATTCAAATCACCTCATCGGAGAGTGTCCAAAAATATCAAGAAGCTACAATCAAAGAGCCTTTGTTGGAGGATCATGGAGTGATAGCGACGAAGATGAAGAAGAAAGGACTAAAGACAAAAAATGTCTTATGGCTAAAGCTTCTAATGAGGTACTTTCCGAAACCGAGTTCTTTAGTGATGACCAATCATCATTAGATGAAAAAGACTTAGATAATAAATATAATCGATTATGCAAAATAGGTCTAAAAGTCATGGCTAAAATTAAATTCCTAAAACAAATTAAAAATAAATTAGAAAATGAAGTACTAGAACTAAAAAATAAACTATCTAAAATAGAAAAAGGTAAAGAGGTCAATGAAAAATTTAAAACATTTCAAGACCTTAGATTTGAAAATGAAAAACTTAAGGAAGAAATTTCTAGCTTAATCAATTTAATAATAGTAGTAAATCGCTTAAAAAATGTTAAATCTTCAAAAACCTTTCGGTGATAAATCCGGCCTAGGATTTAATTTTACCAAAGGATCAACTAGTGGGTCTAAACAAGTGAATTTTGTTAAATCACAAGAGGTTGAGTCTAAAGAAAAAGTTGCAGAATCAATCTCAAGCCCAAGACCAAAATTTATGCTTATAAACAATATAATATACTCATTGCAGCGAAGCGAAGTGATATACATTTTTATAATTAAACCTTTTTTAAAACTCAGAGTTAGCTTCACTAATGTCGAAACCCTATAATCACTTCACTTCATTACCAGTTGCATGAAATGATCAAGAAAATAAAGATGGAAGATATGAAGAATGTAGAGAGAAGTTAGAGAGAAAAGTGGGTTGCTTATATAAAATTGTTCTTACAGAAAATGAATTAACTAACCAACCTCCACCTTACTGGTGAGTGTATTATATAGACTAAAAGTCTTGCATGCCCTTTAGTAATTCTAAGGGCCAGGCTCAGATTACTTGGGCTTTTCGGCCCGATTCACGAATCCGATTAGATTACAAATAGTGGCACGTTTACTGTCTAGCCTATTACAACGTATATTAATTAATGACCGAGACCTAATATAATTAATGAACGAACTTCCATTGTTCGACATCAGTTATTTTTAAGGCTAAACAATTCCCCGAAAGTTTGTTCATTGTGACACTCTTCGTGATTCGATTGGAGATATGCTTTTGTCATTGAGCTCTTGTGATCTTGGTCTTGGTCTTCGTTCTAGGCTTGTTCCTTCATGCTGTGTGATCTTTGATCTTGAGCCTTTGTTATTGTCTTTTGACTTGGTCTTTAGTTCTGAGATCTTTAAATATTTTCCTTCCAGTCTTGATCGTCTTTGCCACCTTGTGATCTTGTGTCTTGGACCAACTATGCTCACCACTTTCATCGCCTTGAAAGCTTGTCTAAAAAATCTCCCCCTTTTTGGTACGACTTGATATCTTGGAAGGAAGATCTGTATATCAGAGTTTGTGGGAAAGTCTTTGTCTTTCCATTCTTAAGCTTTCATTGATTCTTGGAATCTTGATGCTTATAGTTTGAGAGCATGAGCATGTGGTAATGAATCCGACTTCAGCTGGAATGAGGCATCACCATCTCCATCTTTATGTATCCTGAAATAAAATAGTTAGCAATAAAGCGGGTGGACGAATATGGCTTTGTCATTCGTCCGGATTTGGTTAGATTAACCTCCGGTTCCGTAGGACCGTTTTAACAGTTATAAATATTGTACTTGTGATGATCAGGTAGATTCAAATAAGAAATCTCCTGACAAGGTTTCCAGCTCAATGCGGAGGATCTTTCTAACACGATGTATTGATTTGCCATGCTTTCTAGTTCTCTCATTACCGGAACGGTCTCAAGCAGACAACACGGTTAAAAGGTGATTCAGTAGTTTCTATCTTTCTAATTATGTCGTATATTCATTTACTAACCTTTATCGATATCAGTTGACACAAGTTGATTTCATATAGAATCTTGCAATTCACCCTACCGGCAGAGCTGTTTGATGATGACAATGGGAAGGATTTCCATTCGTATCTCTCTCTTTTCCTCCTCCTCCAGGTGTTGTTGTTGAGAGAGATACGAATGAAATCCTTCCAGTGTCATGTCATCAAACAGCACTGCGGAGGTGCTTGATGATTCTATATGAATCAAAACTTGTGTCAACTGGATATCGGTAAGGTTTGTAAATGAATTGACGACATAATTAGAAAGATAGTAACTAGCTGATTTCCACTTTTTACAGTGTGTCTTCTTGTGAAGTTCCGGTATGAGAACTAGAATGCATGCAAATCTAATACATCGGTGTTAGAAGATCCTACGCTTTGGCTGTGAAACCTTGTCAGAGAGATTCTTTGTTTACTGATAACAGTACAATTATTTTTACTGTAAAACGATTTCTACGGAACTGGGGTTAATTAAACAAAATCCGGTCTAATGACAAAAGCCATATTCGTTCCACCCGCTTTAGCTAACTTTTTTTATTTTCAGTGATACATAAAGATGGAGATGGTGATACCTCATTCCAGCTGAAGTCGGATCATCCAATGCTCATGCTCAAACTTTAAGCATCAAGATTAAAGAATCATGAAAGCTTAAGAATTGAATTACAACAGACTTCCGCCACAAACTCGATATACAAAGGTCTTCCTTCAAAGGATATCAAGTCTCACAGGAGATTTTAGCCAAGTTTCAAGGCTGATGCAAGTGTGAGCATGTTGGTCAAGGACACAAGATCAACAAGGTGGCAAAGACGATCAAGACGGAAGGATAAAGATTTAAAGATCTCGGACGAAAAAGACGAAGTCAAAAGACAATGACAAAGGCTCAAGATCAAAGATCACAAAGCATGAAGGAACAAGCCTACAACGTAGACAGAGACAAAGATCACAAGAGCTTAATGACAAAAGCAATCTCATTGATCTCACGTAGGTGTTGTCGCAATGAACTAACTACGGGGAGATTGTTAGCCTTAAATTTCTGAGACGAAACAATGGAAGTTCGTTCATAATTATATTAGGTCTCGGTCACTAAATTAATATACGTTGTAATAGGCTAGACGGGTAAACGGGCTCTTATTTGTAATCTAATCGGTCACGTGTATCGGGCGAAAGCCCAAGTAATCCCGAGCCTGGCCCGTAGAATTACTAAAGGCATGCAAGTCTTTTAGTCCTAGTATATATACACCTCACCAAGTAAGGTGAGGTGGTTGGTTGATTCATTTCTTGTAAGACATTTTATATAAGCAACCCACTTTTCTCTCTAACTTCTCTCTACATTCTTCATATCTTCCATCTTTATTTTCTTGATCATTTCATGCAACTGGTAATGAAGTGAAGTGATTATAGGGTTTCGACATTAGTGAAGCTAACTCTGAGTTTTAAAGAAGGTTTATAAAAATGTTTCACTTCGTCTTCGCTTGCAATGGGTATTTTAGTATTGTTTATAAGCATAAATTTTGGTCTTGGGCTTGAGATTGATTCTGCAACTTTTTCTTTAGACTCAACCTCTTGTGATTTAACAAAATTCACTTGTTTAGACTCACTAGTTGATCCTTTGGTAAAATTAAATCCTAGGCCGGATTTATCACCGGAAGGTTTTTGAAGATTTAACATTTTCTTAAGCGATTTACTACTATTATTAAATTGATTAAGCTTAGAAATTTCTTCCTTAAGTTTTTCATTTTCAAATCTAAGGTCTTGACATGTTTTACATTTTTCATTGACCTCTTTACCTTTTTCTATTTTAGATAGTTTATTTTTTAGTTCTAGTACTTCATTTTCTAATTTATTTTTAATTTGTTTTAGGGATTTATTTTTAGCCATGACTTTTAGACCTATTTTGCATAGTCGATTATATTCATTATCTAAGTCTTTTTCATCTAACGATGATTGGTCATCACTAAAGAACTCGGTTTCGGAAAGTACCTCATTAGAAGCTTTAGCCATAAGACATTTTTCGTCTTTAGTCTTTTCTTCTTCATCTTCGTCGCTATCACTCCATGATCCTCCAACAAAGGCTCTTTGATTGTAGCTTCTTGATATTTTTGGACACTCTCCGATGAGGTGATTTGAATCCCCACATTTAAAGCATTTTCTTTCGCCTTTGCCATTTTTGTCGTCTTTACTTCTTTGAGATACCTTTCTTTCATCATGTGGTTGTCTTACGAATCTTCCTCGTCTTTTGAAAAATTTCTTGAAGTCTCTCACGGCCATGGCGTATTCTTCGTCTTCACTATCGGAAGTCGAACTATCTTCATCACTTGATTCCTTTTTGGCTTTCAAGGCAAGAGATCTATTTTGTTCTCTTTTGCCTTTGACCATTTCGGAATCATTTTTAATTATTACTTCATAAACTTTCAAGTTTCCAATAAGTTCATCAAGCGATAGAGATGTTAAATCCTTTGATTCTTCAATAGCCGTAACCTTTGCGCGCCATTTAGGATGAAGTGCCCTAAGAAATTTCCTAACATAATTCTTGCTAGAAAAACCTTCATCAAGTGCTTTTAGACTAGTAATAATTAGTTGTAAATTCTAGCAAATGCGTTATCTATCGATTTTCTTCGGAATTGTAAATTTTTCATATTGTTGAACAAGAATATCTATTTTATTATCTTTGACTTGACTATACCTTGGTGAGTGATTAATAATAGTTCCCAAATTTCTTTTGCGGTTTTACACATGAAAATTCTTTCATATTCTTTACATGGTAGGCCATTATAAATCATCATTTTAGCTTCATTATTTTTAGCAAGTTTCTTTTTAAGATCATCGTTTTTTGATCAAAAGATACAGTTTCATCCTTTTTTGATTCGGGATTATATTGAATAGGAGGAAAATCACCATAGGTAATAACATGCCAGTTTAGATCTTTTTGATTTCTCAAAGTTTCGAATCTATTTTTCATAAAATAAATTCCCAATCACTTTCAAATAGTGTGGTCTTGCATAGATTGCCCCTTCTAAATATTTTTCGCTACAATTATAGATTCGATTCAAGTTTTAAAATACAATTTATTTTAAAAATCTTGTTTGACGTGGCTCCTGATACCAATTGGAAAACTAGAAGGGGTGAATAGTTTACCGCTTTTTAAATTAATATTATGCATTGTTTAAAAAAACATTTACGATTTGACTTTTGGGGTGATCTCAATATGTCGCCACAATATGATCATAACAAATATGTAAATAAATGACAAGTAATATGAAAGACAAGGATAAGTGTTAGAAGGATCCAAACCACAATAAATCAAGGATTTATAGGTGGTTCTAGTAACGAAGCACCTACTTCGCCCTACTCCAATCCCCGAGCACCATACTCAGTGAGTTATCTTCCACTATGTCAAACAAATCCTTTTAGGTAGGAAAAACATACTTCGGGACATTGCTTACACCAATTTCCAACACTAAGTGAAATGTCGAGTTTTAATCTTAGCTAGAACCAATCTATCACAACACAACACACCACTTCACAACAAATCACAACTTGGGTTCACTACACAACTTCTCTCTACGTCACAACTTATCTTCACTTCACAACTTCACTTTGCTTCACAACTTCACTTCACCAAGACACTACTACGATCACACCAATCTATCACTACTTACTAAGATCACCCCGATCTAACTATACTTACAATGATCACAACAATCTACTTATTGTTGGGAATTATATTTGAGTTGATAAGACAAAACACGAATGAAACAAGATAGAAACAAGAAGGACCAAAGTTGTTATTATGGGATTCTACAAGATGTAGGAGATAATGAAGATTTGGTCAAAAAGAAGATAAAGATGAATATTAATGAGAAGATAAAGATGAATAATTAATTGATTCTCTCATTAATATCTTTTATTAGTTTCCATGTAAGCCTTGACTCCTTATGCTATAAAAGGAGGTCCAGGCATATAGAGAAAGATGTAAACACTAAAAGGTGTGTATGTGTCTAGGCATCATCCCTAATAAAGGTGCCTAGGGTTTAGAGTTAGTTTTTATAGTTGTACAACAAGAAGTAGATGCTAGCATAAATGGTGTAGCCTTAAGAATCTTATGATTCCTGTTATAGTTTATTGATGTAACCGTATTATCTTGATCAAATAATATTGGGGCTGGAATGTTTGGTAAAACCTTGTTTGATAACTTATTGTTCTTTATTATTCCGCTGCGTATATAAGTTATCTGTAAAACATATCCTAGATGGGTTAAACGATCTCCACAATTGGTATCAGAGCCAAGTGGCTCTCGATCTAGGATCTACAAGATTTATGTATCGAATTTGTGAAGAAAAGGAGGTATGAATTTTCTACTTTGAAGTTTGTTCAAATTCGGTAATTTGATAAACCCTAATTCGGTTCGTACATCATGAAGATTTTATCTAGGGTTTCGCTGCTTGTTACATGATGTATTACATGATCTTCTTATGTTAATTTGATTGTTACACATGTGTTATCACGCATCTTGATTTGTTGTACACGTACATCTTGAAGATCTTTACGTTTTTAAGAATGATTAGGGTTTGCTGCTACATCAGGTTCTTTAAAGAAACACTAATCAACAGTTGATGGTCATAATTGTTTGATCATGCATCTTGATAAAATTGTTTGTAAGATAATTGTGAATGTGTGAAAAGCAGAATGAATAAGAGAAAGATAAGGTTCGTGGCAGTGATAGCAATATGATACAGGTGGCATGTTCAATGATTCAGATGTTTTTGTAAATATATCATATGGGTAAATACGTGATGATTATGTTCTATTATAAAGGTTCATTGGTGAATCATTCATAATGCTGGACCTTTATTATTGTGATTTGATTTTGTGCTGTTGATTTTTAATGATACGATCTCAGCATAAAGAAAGAAGAGATTTGTTACAGCTGTTAGTCAATATTGTTATAAAAGATGTGATCTGTTATAATTCGGTTTTAAAGAGAAAAAGATATGGCAGCTTGTAAAGCAAAGTCAATATTGTTATTGTTTAGTATGCTATTCAAGATGAGGAAACAAGTGCATGCATGTTTGTGGGGAAATTAAGGGGTTGATACTGTTACGAGCAACATAAGCTATATGTTATCATTATCTGTGGGACTTCTATATACTATGTTGGTAGTACCTTATGCTATGTTATAAAAATGTGCATGATCTAGTGATCTAGATAAGAGATATTGGACTACCAACAGAAAGTGAATCTCTAATGATATTATTTAAGAAGTATTAATGATGCCTAGGTATGAAGTTTATACAGTTAGGAGTTATATTGGTGCATGCCATGCTTTTATTTTAATGTTGTTCGAGAAACAATTAAAAAAGGTTAGTTTGTTCAATATTTATATTTGTACTGTCACATCCTGAGAAAGAATGAGAGTTTGTACTGCTAATGGTGTCCGAGAAGTAGTTAATACTACTAGATGTTGCCGATATCGGACAACACACACATGAGGGTTATCGGACGACACAGAAAATCAGTTTTTTTGTTTTTAAATTGGAACAGGGTTGGTTCCAACACACACACAGGAGTTGATTATTTGTTTGTTCAGATGGTTCTTAGTACAAAACATAAGATTTTTGGTTTTAGGTCGTAACTGAATTAAAGGCTGTATTTATTAGGATTAATTGATTACAAGAAGATTGTTTTTCACTTTTTTGAAGATGAAGTGGATTTTTCGATGCATGTTCTTATTTATATCTTTTGGTCTTTGGAGATAACTTTGTTTGGTTAAATACGGTTTATGATGAATACTGATAAAACTTGTTTATTCCTGATGTAAGAAGATTCATTGTTGTACTCACAGGTATTTCTATCACTTTGGCTCAGTGTACCTCATGTATACGTATGCGATTTATCAGAGATCGAGGTCTACTCATAAAACGAAGAAGAAGATTATGAGTTCTTATCATATTATAGTGCAAGACATAAGATACAAGTTTGGGATATTCTACTTCTACATCAAATTTGTTATACTTAATTTTTCTTCATCAGTAATCATTACATAGAGCCTACAGAATTGAAGATTCAAGAAATGGTTAACATATGGGTTTCAGGGGAAGCTTAATGTTAAAATGTTTAACCATTTATATGCTACATCAAGGTGAAGGTTTTTACTACTACTAGCCTTTGTTACTACTGCTAGTGTAAGTTTCTACTGCTCAAGTTCATTTTTCTTAAGGTGCGTAATGGAGGGCAATTTGGGTCATTGGAATACTTGGATTAGAAGTGTAATATTGGTTCGTAGTTGTGAAGATCAAAGTTGCATACTTTAGTCTCCTATTTGATATTGACAAAAAGGGGAAGAAGATTTGATGATTTGCAACTTGTAGATCCTTGGTAGCTTAAGGGGAAGTTTTCATTCGTATATTAACTTCAGGGGAAGTTCGTGCTTATTTGGTTTTGTCATTATCAACTAGGGGAAGATTGTTGGGAATTATATTTGAGTTGATAAGACAAAACACGAATGAAACAAGATGGAAACAAAAGGACCAAAGTCGTCATTGTGGGATTCTACAAGATGTAGAAGAAAATAAAGATTTGGTCAAAAAGAGATAAAGATGAAAAGATAAAGATGAATAATTAATTAATTCTCTCATTAATATCTTTTATTAGTTTCCATGTAAGCCTTGACTCCTTATGCTATAAAAGGAGGTCCAGGCATATTGTTTTAATCATCTAGAAAAGTGTGTGTTCATCATATAAGAGTCGACTAGATACAAAAGTGTATCTGTACACGTTTGTATAATTAGTGTAGATGTCTAGAGTTTAGCCTCAAGGATCTTTGATCCCTGTTACAAGTTAGAGTAACCGATCTATTCTGATCAAATAGTATTTGGGGCTGTATTGATTAATAAAGAAAAGCCTTGAAGTAACTTTGATTTGTGTTTATTATTTCCGATGTGCAATTTATATCATTGTTACTATATTATCCTAGATGAGGTCTAAACAGAAATTCAATTACTTTGATTGTACTCTAGTGAGTACTCGTGCAACATTAACTAAGATCTCCTTTATGTTTTAACGATGACAAATAAACATTCGCAAAATGTAAAATCACAAACGATAGCTTAATACGCAAAACGTATTCTCACATTTGGCGCGTGCCTGTACAACAATCCACACGCGAAATCGTTTGCGGATTTAGTAAATTCTCGGGGCTTTCTCTTATACGACACATGTAATTACTTCTCATAAAGGTATCTACATGATATTTGAAGCATTTAGGAACACGCTCTACCAATAAGGTTTAGTATAGAGAGGGCAAAATGAAATCTGCTCTCGTTTTTCTGTTAAAACGCGAACTTAAATCTTTTATCAAACCGCCTTGCAAAGGGCGAGGATTTCCTTTTTCTTAGTATGATCATATTGTAAACATACCAACAAGCAAAAGTAATCATTTGACCTTAATTCGGATTTACGTTGCGTAACGGGTTTTACTCCCTTATTAGTCAAACTAATTCAAAGGTCACTTTGCGTAAACGCATCCTTTCCTGTTATGGGATATGCTTTACTTAAGATTCAAAGCACTTAGCTTGTTTGCATCAAGGTGATAAGTGATAAAATCCAGTGTTAATTTTCATAGATTAAAGTCTAAATGACTAATTGAGTTTGTGGTATTTGGAAAGTTACCGATCGACTTCCATACCAATAATCAGTAGCTTACAACTTTGTCTTTCTTGTACAAGTCACACTTCTCCTACACAATACTTTGCCCATTCTTTCATAATCACTTGTTTACCTTCTTACCTCCATCTATCTCGTGATCGGATATCTCGGATCACACACAACACTCAAACTCTTTTCATAAAACAATCCTACATAATCTCTCTCAATGTGCCACTCTTTCTCTCAATCTTGTTTAGATCGACTCAATGTGATTGTTCTTATACCCATATAAGAGTCAGTCATTTGATTTCATCCTTATCTTCATCTTCATCTTCAACCCTTCATACACATAAACCTTCACCAAATAAACCTTAAATCTTATCCTCCATATGCCAATTCACATTACCTCGACACAGTGTTTTTGTATTCGATGATTTTAATTGCTGCATTTATGTATAATATTCTTGTATGTCCTAATGATTCTGATTCGCAGCAAGAGTAAGTAATTTGTGTCAAACATGTGAATCTCACCAACATTATTGTTGACGTTTTAAAGTATCATTTTCATGTGAGCCTAGTGAAGCTAATGAAGTTAATTTACGTGGCTAGAAGGACTTTAGGAAACCTGCATTTTTGGAGCCTTTTTTGTTGTAGACTTCATTGATTACTTTCGTACTTTGGATATTTTTGAATAATCATGTTGTTACGTTTGGATTTACTTTCTTTGTCTATGTATTGTGTGTGCGATTAACCTCAACACAAGACCACTCTTGTGTTAGGTGTCTTCATAGCACTTTGGTTTTAATTTATTGCATTCTAGACATTCTTTATTGTTGACATCAATTTGTT
This sequence comes from Tanacetum coccineum, assembly GCA_026074375.1. NCBI lineage: Eukaryota > Viridiplantae > Streptophyta > Magnoliopsida > Asterales > Asteraceae > Tanacetum > Tanacetum coccineum. The sequence goes on along the minus strand of BQNB010042997.1, from coordinate 9,811 downwards.
GTGATGATTCCTATCTTGTTATGCCTCGCGATTTCGCCTTGGCGGGGTGTGACATTCTTCACATCTTCACCCGCCATTTCAAACAAGATCAAGAGGATCCCTTCTATAACATCATGTCACATCGTAAAAACTCATACATAACTCATTCCTTCTTATCCAACATGTGGCTAAATGAAAATTTCAAATCTTTCCCCCTTTCTCTCCAAGCAGAGAATATTCCAAGAATATTCTCTTGTACCCTAACTAGCAATTTCAAACCTTTAGTTGGATCCTAACTAAGCCAGATAGACTTTGAGGAATACCCAAAACACCCTTTTTTTGATAATTCTTTTCTCTTTTTACTCTATCGGATAAGCAAAATGCTTTTAATACTTCACAAACGTTTTATCAAATGGCTATTTGAGTTGGATGACCTTGAGTATAAGAATGATTGAAAGGTCATAGTGTGAAATACAGTTGGGGGTTTAACAAGTGCGGGTATTCAAAATGCCAAGATCCTAAAGAAAAACAAATTTGAGAAACTGGGGCGCTGGCCACGCGCTATTGCATGGGCAGCACGCCAAACTCGAAATGTTTTTCACATTTTAGGATCCTTGGCCTATAAATACCCACCCTTGGCCTTTGTATTCCTCACCTCTTGCAAACATCCTTTCCTCTATTTTCTCTTCTCTAATCCTCTAAGTCTAACACCTTTGTGTTCTTAATCTTCTCTTCTATCATCTATTGAAGAACACACATCTCCGCAAGAGATCCACACAAGTACCTAATCCATACTTTTGTTTTTTGTCAAGGGTCTTCTTTCTCATACCCTTTATATTAGAATCGAGTCTCTAGGTTCGGTTAGTACTTGATTCATCAATCTATCTTTTCATTCAATCAAGTTGTAAAAGAAGTCTTGTATCCGTGGGATCAAGCATAGATCATCGGGTATCTAGTTAGGGTTTTGGATAGCTTCCAAGGGGAAGGCTTTTAAAGTTCATAGGTTAAGTCGAATCACGGGTTCTTAGGGGTAGATTTCGAGGGCGGAATACCGTAGGTAGTAACTCTTTTGTGTGAGCACCGAGCTTTGTTGAAAGTCGATGGAGTTAAATTGTAATACGGTTTGTAGTCCACCATAAGGATTATACTATAAATAGTATCGGTTTCGTGAATTCACAACTAGACATACGGAAGGACTAAACCACCCTTCCTGAACCAGTATATATCCTGGTATCTCTTCTTCTCTCTATCTATTTATTATTCTCATTGCAAAGTAGATTAGTACACCACTCGGCTCTTTTGAGACTTGAAGTTTTATAAACTTCGAAGAAGTAAAAAAACCATATTCACTCCCCTCTACGGTTCTACAATCTTTTTATGACGCTGATAGATTTTTTCAACTTCCGTGATAAGTTTAGCGTGATTTGATATGAATTCTGTTTTATGTTTGTGCTTCTTATGGTTTGGTACTTTTTTTATAAACAAACATGTAGAATTAAAAGTGCTCCGCCGCAATAACCCTTATAGAATCATACAATAAACATCCAAATTTATACATACGAGATGCAAAATATTAATAATGGCTAATATGAAAACACGACATACAAAAAAATAAAGATCTCAATAATCATTTTATTAATGAAACTGTTTCACATACGAGTATATCCGGAAGAGACTTGCACAAAAGAAGAATATATGCATAATAAAAAATTATTGCTTGCCGAAACACTAATTATGTGGTATGCGCCGCCGCAAAGCGCGAGTACCATGCTAGTGTATAATATTAATTTGATTTTTGACTTAAGATTAAGAGACAAGTAGTCGAAAACAAGCTCTAAACATATTTATGTTATTTTTGTTTTTGAAACATTTTCAGGAGAAAGCTATTCGAGACTAGGTTTCTATTTTGGGAAAATGGTTTGAGATAAAGATATTTAAATAATGAGACTATTTTAATTACATAAGACTATTCAAAGATAATAAAAACTTACCCTCTTTAACACAACCATGTTTTTATAAGCAATATCGTGGTTAAGGGTTTGTAAAGGAATTTATTTTTGAATTTAGCTTTGAAAATTTTCTATGACCAAAACAACATTCGTTCCCGCCCAACAATGTTTTACAACCCATTAAGCATAAGTTATGGACATCTTGTTCGTAATTCAAATCATTTTGAAGGCACGAGTTAAGATATGAGATGATTGTAAGTCATAATGATCCTTTAAAGCACGAGTTAAGCACGGAAATGTACTTAATGTTGATCTGAAATAATCAACAATCATAGCGATTTTCTTCACAAGTGAAGAAACTATGAAATCAGTACTCTCCCTCAGATAATGATATCTCATTTTGCACAAAAACACAGAAACATTTTATCCTTGTATCTCCCCCTTAAAATTTACATACAAAATCTTTTTGTTCATTTTTTAAATTAATTTTTTTCTATTTTGTTTTTGAGGTTATAATATTAGCAAATTTTGATTATTACTGTATTTTTGGAACACTGATTAGGTTTTGTAAACAACCATGCCCAAATTTCAACCAAGTTTATAAAGCCTGTGTTATCCAAAGCTTTTGAGATAAGCCAACAACTTGAAATTCTGGTCCAACAACGTATGACTCTATAGTACTAGTTTCCACATGCTCCTTGATGAAGTGATAATGAACATCAATGTGTTTTGTCTTTGAGTTCTAAACTCGGTTACATGATATAACAATGGCGTTTTTAGAGTCAAATTATATATGGATTTTGTTGAAATGAAATCCATAATCAGTGAGTCGGGTTCTCATCTACAAAACTTGTAAGCAACAACTAACTTCAACAACATATTTTGCTTCTATAGTATACATTATTGTATAGTTTTGTTAAGATGATTTGACCAACTTATCATCCATCAACTGGACAACACCATCCGTACTTTTTCTATCAACATGTAACCTGCATGATCTACATCTGAATAGGTTGTCAGTAGAAAATTGGTACCATTTGGATACCATAAAGTTAGGTCTACGGTTCCTTTAGATACCGAAAAATACGTTAGACAGTTTTTGAGATGAGATTCTTTGGGGCCAGCTTGAAAACAAGCATACATACATACCAAGAACATAATATATGGTCTACTAAATGTTAAATAAATCAAAGATCCAATCATACTGCGATATTTTATATGGTCAAGAGATTTACCAAATGCATTATTATTTAGTTTAAAATTTTTAGCCATAAGGGTTTTGATTATCTTACAGTCCAACATGCCAAAGATTTTGAAAATTTCAACAACGTATTTTGCTTGGCTAATAAACATTCCTTCCAGAAGTTGTTTTACTTGAAGTATAAGGAAAAAGTTTAACTCCCCCATTAAGCTCATTTCAAAATGTTTGACTAGTATCTTTGAAAAGTTTTGACAATATATTAGATTAGTGAAACCATATATAATATCATCGACATATATCCGTATCAAGATTAAGTCCTTGCCCTACTTTTTGATAATGATGGTGGTATCAATTGTTCCTTTAGAGAAACCTGCATCAACTAGAAACTTTGATAAAGCATCGTACAATGGTCTAGGAGCTTGTTTCAAACCATAGAGAGATTTGTCTAGGGAGTAACTGTGATTCAGATACTTCTTGTCAACAAACCCTAGTGGTTTCTCTGTGAACACTTCTTTATTCAATAATCCGTTAAGGAAAGTGGTTTTCACATCCATGTGATACACAATGAAGTTTCTATTTTTAACATATGCTAGAAACGTTTGTATAGCCCTAATCCTTGCAACGGGAGAAAATGTTTCATCATAATCATTTTCCTCTTGTTGAGAAAAACTTTTGCGACTAATTATGCCTTGTATTTTATGAGGATCCCACCTTCATATATCTTGTTCTTAAATACCCACTTTGTGTTAATAACTGACTTTTTCTTAGGATGTGGGACTAGATACCAAACTTTTAATCTTTCAAATTGATTAAGTTATTCTTGAATAGCATCAATCCATCCATCATCTTCTAGTGCTTCAATTATGGTGACAGGTTAAACAATACTGAGAAATGACATGAACGAGCATTCATTTTGAATGATACTTCTTTTTGTTCTAACTCATGCTTCATGATTTCCATGTATTTTGGTGTAGAGGATTATATCTTGTCTACTTGTGAGCATTAGGATAAGCTGGGTAATACATATGATCATTTGATGGATCAATGTAAGCTTGTTCGGAGGATTCACCAACTTTAAATGTTGAATTTGAAAAGTTAGATGATTATGGTGAATTATGAGTAGTTATTGAGGGAACATCATTTGAGGATTGTAAAGTTGGTGTCCTTTGTCAAGATACTGATGTATCATATGAAGATTGTGATGATACATTGGTAGGGTTTACTCTATGAGTTCCTTTATTCATATCAAGCCTTCCATCAAACAAAGTATCCAAATTGTTTGTAGAAGTGGTGCTGATGAAGGTTGACGATCATGAATGAAAACTAGAGAGTCATTCCATTGAAGTGCTGGTCCTAAACTGAGATGTTTAGAAGCCGTTTTAGCTATTTTGTCAAATCACAAAATACGCAGATTCTATCGAGTAGCAAATGAAGACAACATTTACTCCTTTAGCATTCAGGTTTTCAATATCTCTTTTGTAAGTAAGGACATAATACCACGAACCAAGGACTTATAAGAACTTGATATTTAGATTATAATAGCTGGCTATCTTATGAGGAGTTTTCTTATGAAGTTTGTTGATGAGAGATCGGTTTTAAGTAAGACATGGAGTGGCAGTAACTTTAGCCCATAGATAAGGATATAGTTATGAACTAGTCAACATTGTTCTAGCAACATCCATCAATGTTAGGTTACTTCTTCTAAGCACAATGTTGTTTTTAGGAGTTTTCGATACCGAGAATCAATGAATAATACCAATTGCTTCCAAATATGGATCTAACTCGAACTCAGTCTCATTCTTTAAATGAATCTTCTAAACTTGAAGTTTTAGATTGATTGGAATCTTCATGATGGGGTCATGTCCTTTGAATTCAAGAAGAATATCCATGCATACCACAACTAGTCATCAAATATCACGATAATCTACTTCTTTGCATTTCTACTCTGAATATGTCTCAAGTAGTTAAAGATTTATTAGTTTATTCTTTGCTTGACCATTGTTATGATAACAAGGAGAATTCTATCATCTAGGGGTGAACATGGTTCGGTTTGGTTCGGTTTTTGTATAAAACCAAAATCGAACCAAAAAAATTCAGTTTTTAATTTTTAGAATCCATTCGGTTTTGGTTTTGTGTCGGTTTGGTTTTTCAGTGGTCGGTTTATTTTCGGTTTTTTGGTTTTTATACGATTAATTGAGCTTTGCTTTTACAAAGTCGATTTGGAATATACAATAAACAAACACCTTCAAAGCTCCAAAGAAACAATCCAAACAAGAAAAACACAACAATAACAATAAGAAACAAATGACCATACAATATCCTAAAAAAAATTATGCGTTATAAAGCAACACAATAACAACGATAAAAACCTAATAAACACAAAAATATCCTAGAATAGAACTTATTATGTGTCCAAAATGGCATGTTCAAGAAGCATATGAAACAAAGAGTAGTTACTCTACATGATATAGTTAATCTGGCTAAGCATATTCATCGTCCCTTAGCTTCGATCACAAATTATTTTTTTCCCATGTTTATAAAGTTCGGTTAGATTTATATTGGTTTTTTTAATGCTAAAACCAAACCAAACAAAATACTTACGGTTTTTTTAAAATTCAAAAACCAAACCATCGCTTTTGCAATCGGTTTCGGTTTTTAGGTTTCGGTTGTTTGGTTTAGGTTTGGTTTTTCAGTTTTCAGCACACCCCTACTATCATCCATAGACACCTCAACATAACCTGTTTTCATAAGCAAAACTCACAAAACACTATGAGCTCAACTGAAGATGGGTCCTAAATTGTTAGTAGCCCTAAGTGTTTCTACACATATTTTAAGTGTTTTCCTTTCTTCTCACATGGATATATAAAAAATGAATGTCGTTTCTGGTTTAAAAGAGGGTAATTCAGACAACAACTTCTGGTACCCTTTTGGGCGAGGTTACAACGGGTTTAAGGAAATTTAAACACCATTTGTTAGTTGCGTCTTTTTATGATTTAAAATCCTGAGGTTTTCCATTTATAAAATAATTCATGAGAAATAAATGGATTTGTAAATTAAGTCTAAGACAAAATCATTCTCTTTTTTCATAGTAGCACAAACATTGTTTGGTGGAAGCTTAAGTAAATTAGAAATTGAATATTGGTAGGGAAATTTTTTCCTCGTTAGTTATTCTAAAAACATTTTCTTATGTCTCCAACTTTGTTTGGCCTTTTGAAAATTTTCCTTTGAATCAGTGAAAGAACCAAAGGCACATTTTGATACTTTAGGAATCTATTTAAACACGTGTTTAGTTTTACAGGTTTTGGTAAACCATTTCATCAAAAAGCTATTATAAGTAGTAATAAAAGGTTTTCCAGCATGCGTCGGATCACAGAAATAAGTACCATTGCAATCAGTTAACTCTATGTTAACAAGCTTCCTTCTTGACGGAGAAAACCATACAACGTCACTTATAATTTTACCGATATAAAAATAGACATCGAGTCCTAACAAGGTATAACCAACCTTTATCTTGATGTGTTTTGAGACCTTAAACACTAACCTAACTCACTCTAGTATTGTGTATGATAGTGATCATGACTTTGGAATATGATAACACGAAGTTGCAAATACAAGACTACAACTATAACACAAAAGATTTAGAAACGTCTTTTGTTCTTCCCTTGCTAAAGTGGATCACTTTGAATGAATATAAAACAAGAAAATGATTAAAGATAATGTGTGTATGAAAGTGTTATGTACGGCTAGAAAGATGTTTGCAAGGGGTGAGGAAAGATGGAAGTAAAATGCTTGTTTAAATAGGCAAAGTGACACCAGGTTTAGACCTCGACAGATTAACAGATCCTGGATCTACAAATCTTTGCATGATCCATGGGTCCCGCACATGCAAAAAAACTGTCGTTCTGAATGGTCACTCAATTTTTGTTTACATTCTTTCCTATTTAGAATGCACGGGTAAAAATGAGGCAAAACATATTTTATACTTGCCTAAAGTGTTTAATACTTCAAGCCTAAAAATGGTTAATGAGAATTATTATGCAACAAACAATATTGATGCTCACCTCTTTGATTTTGGATTATTACAAGAATGCGTAATCCATCTTTTCATACAAGATTATGTTTGAATCACTTTCTTAACTGAAAGATTCTTGCTAGTTGGAAAAAGCACTTTATAAAATATTTTATTTAAATTAGAAGTAATTAAAATTATGTAAGGTTTTATAAAATGATGCAAGAGTTTGATAGATTGTGTATGATAAAACTTTCTTTGATCATTAAGCAAATTTTATAGATTCATATATCTACCTTAAGTGATTTTCGTCAAAAGATAAGTATGTCTAAAACTTGTTTTACTTTAATTTTTACTTAATATGTTTTTATATTTGTCATTAACAAGACGTGGAGAAGTCATTAAATAGAAATAACACTTTTTCTATTTTTACCACTGGTGAATCGTAGATTGGAGAAAAAAAGAATGGAAAAGAAATGAGCACGTGTGAGGCGGATATTGCTTTTTAGACTTTTGAAGTAGATAAAACTTTGCATTTGATCCCCCGCTTCTGTAATGATATGTGAAGCATATAGCTGCCATTCGCAACAATATTCTTCGACTCTTTATATTCTGAATACATGGCATACAATTGCCATTCTTCATAATATTTGCTCAAGAATTTTTTTTTTCACTTATGACCAAGCACTATAAATCTTAGCAATTCATTTTCAACTAACTACTTGAATGGGAGTGCAATTTTAATTATGTTTACACATTTATTATGTTGTGTAACTATCTTTTCTCCCCCGGTTAATGTATTAAAGCTCTAAAACTTTCTATGTGGTGTACCTATCACACAACGAAGTGAGAAAATGATAACTTATTTTCATACTAATAAAGAAGAAAATTAAGAGTTTAGTCCGTTAATTTGACAAAAATAAGTGTTTAGTAATTTGCTGTAAGAATCAAGATATATAGTTGCAAGGACCATTATAGATACAAATGTTGGGACTTTAGATCTAATTAACAATTTAACATATCAAGAGTACGCAGCGGAAAGATCAAAACACGTATAGAACTTCATAATTAACAAGGGTTTTAGAACTTGCGTACCTTTTAGCAATTTAACAAACGCCGCCTTAAATTCATGCGTAACCACCAAGGATTAAAATTATAATCCCTCTAAATTTACACACAATACGTTCTTAGCAAACAATGTGTATGCTAATACTAGTAGTGTTTTAACCAAACGATAACCTTCTTCGTCTTTGAATCAATCAACACACGAGACACCTTCTTTATGTAAAATCACAAAACAAAAACCCTAGAGGGTTGTTTGTTCGATCGCACGGTATAAAACCACAAAACCGAAACCCTGAGGGTTGTTCGGTTCGATCGCACAACACAAAGGAGAAAACCAAAACCCTTTGAAGGTTGTGGGATTCGGTCGAACACAAGGAGAGGACAATAGAGATAGTTAGGGTTTTTAGGGATTCAAGTTATGAGAGAAACAATGAACCAAAGCCCCTATTTATACACCTCTTAGCTTAGAGAGCAAGCAAGCAATCCCACCTCCTTAAGGAGAGGAGGTTCGGCCGACTAAGGAAAAGAGGGGGAAACCGCAACTTTCCTTTTCTCGGTTTTTGCATATTAGTCCTTTAACTTTTAACGACTAATAATATTTCTTGTTAAACTTTTAACGATCGTTTATTAAAACACTAATATATTACATTAATATATTTAATCGTTGTTCTACGCATTAACGCGTGCGTCCCCGTAGGCTCGAATAGATTTTCGGACATATATTATTTATATTTGGACATATTCCAATAGCTCCCACTTGGACGTATAAATAATATAATAACATTGGTAAGCGTCTAGCAACACGCCAATGCTCCCAGAAATATCCGAGTGTGGTTTCATAAAGACACAGATAAATGATTTATGAATTTACAATCCCTTTATTTCAGATACCGTGTTAAAAATGAATATGGATCAATGTCATTCCATTATCTAACAATTTTGTTTCTCGTATATGTAACTAATCAAGATTACCAAAAATCAATGAGACATATCTACATGAGTTTTCGGGTACGTCCATACACACATTTGATTAATTCTACGAGGGGCTCAGTGACATCATTCTTCAACTATTGAAGGAACAAATTCTTTATTGACTACAAGTGTCAAGTCATCATGCTTCACAATCACTTCTAAAATAGCCCTTATTAGTCACCTTTTTCAGGATAACTTAAACTAGATCAAGAAGGATTATTCACATATACAAGACCTACTTGCATCTCAAGTCTAAGAATTTTGTAAATAAAATTACTTGCAAGATTTACTTAATGACGACGATCCATAAAGTAATATTCTTGTTAGTTGGGGAAATCCAATATTCATTTTATGAATATCATATGAGTTTGGTGGACACATCCTTAATATCTACATTATCACCAATCACTCAGATTTGTCTTAATTTAACAATATTCCCATATTGTTAATCGATAACGGATTAATTTAGAATAATCAACATTATTCATGGATTTAAACATGCAACTATAGGACACAATTTAAGATAAAAATAACAAAATACCAAGTATCATTATCATAAAATAAATTGTTCAAACATCACTTATCTAAATACTAAAACACAGATCTACATGAAACTACTAGCTAAACGAAGTCCCA
>BQNB010042996.1:0-45774 GCA_026074375.1 Tanacetum coccineum | reverse complement strand
AGTTTTTGGTATCATTCGTTAACTCGGTTAGTTTACCTTGGCTAAATCATTACTCTTGTATTAATTATGACATTTGAAGGCTAATACCTTCAGGTATTAGCCATTGTTATGAAGATCTTATTGTTTGGTTTGTTTATCTCAATTTCTTAATTTATCATTGAATTGCTTGTTTATGTTTATCATCATACTTGTTTACGTGATTTTGTATGCGACCTATCATTCAACTGGATCTAGTGATACAGACCAAGTAATCTAGATACCGGGATAGCTCTTTATATAGTGATTTATACATCTAGATCAATAGGATCATAATTAATGACCTATCTTCACCCTTTGATTGTGCGCTTAGTTGGGCTATAAGGTGACCTTGGTATCAACAAGTACGTTCTTATCAATTGGTAAAGACTTGGTAGTGGACTACTAGTGTATGAATTGCCATTAAGCAGTAAGTGGGTAAAGTCCTTATGAGCTAGGGTTTAACAAGATCACCATTTCCTTAATCCCTAAGATAGATGATAATCAGAAAATAAGGATGCTTTATGCGGATGCGTTTAATTGTGACAGAATTCTACGTGTCTAGGTCTTAGGAAGAAGTCCCGCCTAAGTCTTAAGAATGATATGCCGCTTCGAGATAAGTAATCATTGCACTAATAAACAAACCAACGTTCTGATTGGATTAATAATGGTTAATACAGTTTCCTTATATTTGGCTAGACCGCTCTTTTATTCTCTGTTAATTTGCTTGCGTGGGTTAAAGTGTCTTGAATTGGTTTTAGTCACCACCAAACCTGTGCCAATCTCTCAGGCTGAAAACCCCCCTTTTCCATTAGATTTAGGTTTAACATAGGTTTAGCATAGATTAGACTAACTTATATTAGAAAAACCAAAGTATTAATAAATTGAAAGATTTAACTTCGCTCTTAGTGTTCGACACTCTACTTACCACGAAACTCTCATCGATCGAGTACACTGCCCGTTAAAGTGTTGTTTTAGGATAAGTCGGCTAAATATAAATTTAAAACTTGGTAATTAATAAATTGACCCTACACGACAGCACATCAATATTACAAGTTACATGTTTGTCATCAACAAAACAAACGAGACTGTGTAGATTAAATATCGTAATATTTGCACTAAGAGATGGATATTTCCTAGGATACTTATTTGTCTCTAAAGCTTTCAGAGTATGGAAGCCATTAGGTTTATAAATACCTCAATAGATAAAATTAGAATTGATGATTCATCTAGATACCCTCCCAATGAATTTCTTCAGGAAGATGACCCTTCTAGACAATATCAATCAAATTTTGATATTTCATACTACATCATTCTTCATGGCCGTTTACTCATTGAACATACACAAGACAATCATGTCCCTGAAGTGATTACTACATATAAGAAAAATACTCCTCACACTAAGGATGTTAAAAGTCCTCCTGACGTAGTAAACACTGAAGGGACACAAGAATAAAATGTCCATGATGAACTAATCAATGGTCAACCCACTGAAGAAACTTCAAGGAATAATGCTGAAACCTCAATACCTTATATTGGACCTTCAGTCCCTGAAATGCCTCAGTCTCAAATTACCCATCAAGCATAAACAAGTTCATATCTTGTTGATCTGGATATATGGTCAAGAGATCAACACATTGAACTTGTTAACATTATTGGTGAAACTGGTAAAGGCATGCTTACAAGAAGCAAGGCTGCCAAACTCATAGTTGCCTCAGCCAGTGAATGTCTATTTGCTAACTTTCTCTCTAAGATAGAACCTAAAAAGGTGTCTGAGGCACTAAAACACCTAGGATAGGTTGATGCAATGCAAGAAGATCTGAACCAGTTCTATAGAAACAAAGTTTGGACTATTGTTCCACTCCCGTATGGATAAATATCCATTGGCTCCAAATGGGTGTTCAAGAAAAGAAAGATGAAGTGGGAACTGTTATTAGGAACAAAGCAAGACTGGTTGCTCAAGGTTTTAGTCAAGAAGAAGGAATTAACTATGATGAAACCTTCACACTAGTGACAAGGATGGAAGTCATTAGGATCTTCCTTGCCTTTGCTGTGACACCCCCAAAAATGTGTCGCAGCGGAAAAATATCCGGGGGCGTTACTTCATAATACAATAGCACAAGATACAAGAGAACGACCTCTAAATGTGTCGTTTGAAAAGTAATCTCGTTGATTTCTTTGAAATTGATATAACATTTGTCCCATAATTGCATCACAATGAAAAGCTTGAAAATAACCCAACGAGATTTGATCATTTGTATGTAAGTAGAAATCCATAAATGAAATCTTGTCAATATTAGACTCCATTGCACATCAAGTAAGCCAAGCATCTAATTCACCTGAGAAAAACATGCTTAAAAGTGTCAACATTAAAGTTGGTGAGTTCATAGAGTTTTGTAAGTATAAATGTAATTGTTGGAATCCAAAGATTTATAAAGTATGTATGATTATTTCAATCCTTATAATAATCGCCAAAAATGTAAGAGTAAATGTAGAACCAAAAGAGTCTAGTGTTTATTGCTTCGCCGCAATATAATGAAAAGTGTTCAGAAATTAGTAATGTTCAATAAGTAGTATGGACAGTGAGATCGTTGATTTTCCAAAATGTATGGGTCTACTATAACAGATACAGTACCACATAAATAATATCTACTGTTGCGCTAAGCTCATGACACTGAAGCTCGACATCTATGTATGCAACTTAATGCAAATAAAGGCCCGTGTAGATGTTCAAACCCGCAACATCCAAATTGTTCCGACATGTATGCATTCGTGTTTCAGTACGGTCGAAACTAGTGAGAGCTACTCACCCGAATAGGGATGTCAATCCCAAATAGATCTATTTATACACTCGCGCTTCCTTAACCCGTCCCTCGGTCAAGAATTAACAGTTCATGATTATTGGGCAATGGTGGTTATTGTTACTTAGGCACATGTTAAACAGTGAGATGATAACCAAAAAAACACTTGTGTCAAAATAAAAATTAACCATTGGTTATTCGTAATACTGTTGAGTACAGTAAATTCATAGTAGAAAAGGAGTGTGATTATAAATCAAGTAATGGAGTTCGAAATGATATGTAAACATTTCGTAAATGTGGTAGCAATGATAATGTGACAAGTAAGAAACCATTTGTAATCAACCATGTTAATTGTGTTTGTACATGAATTGCAAAATCCAAGTATGTAAAACAAGTGAGTAAAAAAATAGTGTATGTAAAAGATATTGGTAAACGCAATGTAATACAAGTTGTAACTGGACATGAATTCACCTTCGATATTTGTAAAGTACATGTAAAACAAGTGAAAGAGGGCTATAAACACCACATCGATGATAAGACTGATTGCGGGAATGTACACAAAGAGTTTACGAAGAACGAAACGGAAACTGGAACGAGCTCGACGCAAGAAGTTGCGATTTATCTTTAACGGCTATGACCCACTAGCTAGATGATGTACTTGGTTTTCCGATGAATAAGCACGTCAACGCGACACGTTGACACAAGATTTAGATTTAAAGTTGTAATAGTTTGGTGGTTGGTTAAATAAATAAATCGAAAAGCATACGTAATTCATACGATGAATCACATAGCAGAGTAGGTAAATACCGTAAATATTTACATATAAATAAATAAGCTATTAAAAATTCGAATGATGAAATTATATAAAAAGACCAACAATCAAAGAATATTTTGAAATATATAATACTTTTGCAAATTTTTATTAAGAAACTTTAAACAAATGAATTCACATGGTTCGTTTTAGAAAATCACAACTAAATAAATAAAAGTCTAGCATAAAGTAAACGTACGTTTTAAAGTTTCGAATATATAAACGATGTGTCTAAAACATTTACAAAATTTATTACTTTATTTTTAGCATAGGAATCTATAAAAATATATTTTTACAAATTATTATTTCTTTTCTTTGACTGGTTGTAAGCTAAAAAAAGTTGTCCCAATTATAAAATATAGTTTTTGATTGTTTAACAGGTTATATTGTATGATAATAAATTAAAGAGTCTTAAAATTATATAATTTAATCCTTTTTCAATCAATCCAGTTCAATTTTACACTGTGGTCAATATATATTATATATATATATATAATATATAATATATATATATATATATATATATATATATATATATAATATTAGATATATATAAAATATATAAATATATTATATAATTAGGCGAGACTAATTAATATATGACACATTTATTTAACCATTAACCACCATTTAATCCGGTTTAATATTTATAAAATATTATGTTATATTTATTATTCGATTTATATAAATCTAACACCCTAAGGTTGTTTCTGCTCACCCAAACACGCCCTTATACGAAGCTGCTACCCCAAACACACCCCTTGGTGCTTCTCTTAAACCAAACGCACCCTTGTGCGGCTGTGTAAACCAAACGCACCCTTTCGTGGCGAATCTGCCAAACCAAACGCTCCCTTATGGAGTTTCTGCACAACCAAACGCACCCTTTGGGTGTTTTCTGCTCACCCAAACACCCTTATTGCTGTTAAACAGCCAAACAAACGCACCCTATGTGGTCGTTGTAACAACCAAACGCACACTACCCGCTCAAAACCCATATCCAAACGCACCCTATCTGATATACAGCCAACCAAACACCCTTTTATAGTGATTCTCCTAAACCAAACGCCCCTTGTGGTGAGTTGACCACCGAAACAAACACCCTTGTGGTGTTAACATATAAAACCAACGCACCATGTTGGTGCTGTTATCATCAAACCGAACACACCCTCATGGTGCTTCCATGAAACCCACGCACCCTGATGGGTTTTATCAACAGACCACACGCACCCTTTTGGTGTTTACTCCAAACAATAAACGCACCCTATGGTGCGGTAATGAAAACCAAACGCACTCCCGTGCGTTTACACAACCAACCCGACGCACCCTTAGGTTGGTGATGGCTGTTGGTGAGTTTAGAGGAGAACGTGGAGGGGGGGAGGGGGGTGACGAAAATGGTTATGATGGTGTCGGTGTGATGGAGAAGGAGGGATGGAGATGATGTTGTTGTGGATTGGAGGTGGTTTGTAATGGAGGAGAGTGATGATGACAGCGGTGACGACGGCTGGCCGGAAAAGATGGCCGGAAAAATATGGGGGCGTCGGAAAAGTTTAAGGGTATGTGTGTGTGTACTAGGGTTATAATAAGAACCCTAATTTTAAGTTTACATATATATGAAAGTTCTAAAACAAATTGAAAATGTAAATTAGTCTAGGGGAAATTGTTTAAATATCACTGGAGGGACCAAAGTGAAATTTTTGAGAAACTTTTATAAAATATTAGTTCGGGACTTATTTGAGCTAGTTAACGATTGATTCAAAATACAAAACTTGCGCCATTGCGTTCCAATTTATTTTTCAATGAAAAATGACTATTTACTCGACTATTATTTTATAAATGTTTCTATAAAATATATTAAATGATTACTATTCACTTGATAGCCATTGGGGTCACGGCACGCGTTGCTCATAAAATAAACTTTGACTTGAATATTTACGTTTTTAACAAACCTGTCTTGAATAAAATGATAAATGATTTATTAAATATTTTTATTTAATAAAAAATGATAATTAAATATAATTTAATTATTTTTTTGTCGGTCCGCGTCGTTCTTATTTAAAAAAAAATTGCAAGAGTATTTCGGTCATTTTCTGCTTGTTTTCGGATCTCGAGCAAAACTAAAAAGTTGTCTGAAATGTCATTTTACATCAAATTGCTTTATAGTCCGAGTTGTGAAAACGTGGTTTAGCGAGTCGTTTTTGATGGGTCAACTTAAAATAACAAAAATATTCTTTTCGTTTCAATCAAATGAAATTAAGAAAATTAAATTCGCACACAGGAGATTGTAATAATAAATATGATTTATTATTAAAATATGTTTCGAAAAATTACCGGTTACGCGGTAATCTTTTTACTTACCATAAAAAGGTCAAAATACAAAAAGTCGAGTCGGACCCAGAAAGTCAAAGGGTAAAGATAGTTGTTTAAAATTTCGAAAATTTTCAGTTGTTACAGTACCTACCCCTTAAAGAAATCTCGTCCCGAGATTTAATTTGTGTTAACCTATTGTGTGACCAAGAAAAGATTTAATATTTAATAAACCAGTTCTAAACAAGACGCTGATAACTTTATTTAGGAAACTTTTCGGTGTTTCGACATTTCTCAATATACTAAAAATTTTGGCTAGGCTTGACCAGGATATTTAATCAATCAAAATGGGTATCTCAAAAAAAATATCAGTACAGATCTTATGACTGATATAACTGTGTAAAAAAAAGTCTCTTAATAGTGAAATCATCAAAAAGAAAGTATAGTCACGTGAGTGTGTCTGTATAAAGTTTTAAATGTTCCATGACGGAGTCCTTTACTGCAATCGTAACGTTCGATGATTTCACATCAACGTGGCTTTAGAGTAATACCCAACTTACTTGGCAGTTCCAGAATGTATCGGCGACCCTAAAGTCTTCGACGTAGTGGCCCGAAATGAATAGTTCGAACCATCCTGATTCGTCGTAGTGTTTTATCTGGTTTAAGGAGGGTTTGCATACCTTTTGATAAAGTTGTACCGGCTGGGACCGCTCCAGGACCCAACAACAGCGACCATATCGTCAATAACTATAACAAATGGTGATGGGATGCCGAGAATGAGGACATTTCGAGAAACAATATCCCTAGGATAAAGTTCAACAAATGGGAGGATCCATCGGAAGAGCTTATGCGGTAGATGGCGGAATACGGTACTAAGTCCTTAGTTCGAGGATGAATCAGCTCCATTAGTTCAAGTTGTTCACAATCCGGTTACTCCACAAACATTTCATGTTCGAAAGGATTTGTAACAGCACAAGTAATAACTTAGGAAATGAGATAAGGAAAATTCCACAAGCGAGGGCCCTTAAGATTTCTGCAGAGAGGCGAATACACTATTGTCTCTAAACCTTTTTAATGGATTCCGGGATTATCGGTTTCGAGTTCATACTCGTGTCATCTTGGAAACCATTAAGCCCCCACTCATTAAATAATTTATTAATGTGCATAAAGAAGCGACCCAATTTATGTAAATACTGAATGATCAACTTTTGGTTCGGTGATTACAATTTCTTTATTTAACGAAAAGTGCGTCCCAGTCCTTTTAATAAAAGAGATTATATAATCTCCTACTTAATAATTTCCTGATGCAACACGCGTACACAAAAAGTTTTGATGTGGTAGATACATGACGATGCAGGTGCTCTAATGAGGTATGGGACGATGTTTGAAAACTCGTCTTCAGAGACGTGATGAAAAAATCAGGCGAGATCAGACATAGAGTTCAGATCTTAATAAGTACCCGAGTTAGAGTAAATAAGGAAAAAGTCTCGAAGAACCATCAACATAGCAATTATCATATAAACCGCCTATTTCAAGTCCCTCCATACAAGACTCGTAATACCTTAGATTCATACATAATCCTGAATGTAAACAGACTGTACCCAGGCTTTGTTAACATAGCAATTATCATATCAATCCTCATATTACAAGTCCCGCCCATACAAGACTTGTAATACTTAGGTTCATACATAATCTCATGTAAACAAAAATTTATGACGGTCTCCACGTAATACGATATTGTATAAAGCTATGAAGAAAATACTATTCTTAGAGACCATTGTTTAACTTACAATGTCTGAGAATGAAATGAGACCATTGTGCAACTCAGAATGTCTGAGGTATAATCGAGACCATTGTGCAACTCACAATGTCTTAAGAAATGCTCTGGTATTTATATAAATAACTTTTATATAAATAAATGTGCCATATACGCAAAAGATGTAAGCATATATATTACATATATGTATGTCATGTAAGCACTTAAGGTAACAATACATAAGCCAAGTAATCAAGTATTGTGTATTCAACTTGAAAATGTTGTTGTGAGCAATGTTTGTGAAAACGGTTATAGTTTTATGGTAAAATATGCAACCTAGTTCTGCGATAACCTTGCATCTGATACCAATCTGTGACACCCCAAAAATGTGTCGCAGTCGGAAAAATGGGTCCGGGGCCGTTTACTTTAAATTCAATAGCACAAGATACAAGAGAACTACCTCTAAAAGTTGTCGATTGAAAAGTAATCTCGATGATTTCTTTGAAATTGATATAACATTTGTCCCATAATTGCATCACAATGAAAAGCTTTAAAATAACCAACGAGATTTGATCATTATTATATGTAAGTAAATCCATAAATGAAATCTTGTCAATATTTATATACTCCATTGCACATCAAGTACCAAGCATCTAATTCACCTGAAAAAACATGCTTAAAAGTGTCACATAAATTGTGAGTTTATAGATTTTTGTAGTATAAATGTAATTGTTGAATCCCAAAGATTAAAAGTCTGTATGACCAATTCAATCCCTAAATAATCCGCCAAAGTGTAAGAGTAAATGAAGAACAAAAGAGTTTAGTGATTAATGCTTCGCCAGCAATATATAAAAAGTGTTCAGAGATTTAGTAATGTTCAATAAGTAGTAGGGACAGTGGAGATCGTTGATTTTCCAAAATGTATGGGTCTACTATAACAGATACAGTACCACATAAATAATATCTATTGTTGCGCTAAGCTCATGACACTGAAGTTCGACATCTATGTATGCAACTTAATGCAAATAAAGGCCCGTGTAGATGTTCAAACCCTTAACAACCAAATTGTTCCGACATGTATTCATTCGTGATTCAGTACGGACGGAAACTAGTGAGAATCACTCACCCAAGGGATGACATCCAAATAGATCGATTTATACACTCGCGCTTCCTCAACCGGTCCTCCAGTCAAGAATTTAACAGTTCATAGATAATGGCAATGATGGGAGTTTACTATAGGCCATGTAAACGTGAGATGATAACCGAAAACACTTGTGTCCAATGAAAATTAACCATTGTATTCGTAAATAGCTTTGAGTACTTAAATTCATAAGTAGAAAGGAGTGTGATATAAATCAAGTAATTGAGTTCGAAATGAGTATGTAAACAATTTCGTAAACGTGTATGCAAATGAGTATGTGACAAAGTATGAAACCAAGTTTGTAATCAACCATGTAATTGTGTTTGTAATGAATTGCAAAATCAAGTATGTAAACCAAGTGTGTAAAAAATAGTATGTAAAAGATATTGTAAACGCATATGTAAACAAGTTGTACTGAGCATGTATTCTCCCCCGAGATTTGTAAAGTAAATGTAAAACAAGTGAAAGAGGGGCTATAAACTCACATCGATGATGAAGAATGATTGGCGGGAATGTACACATTGAGTACAAGACGAAACGGAAACTGGAACAGCTCGACCAAGAAGTTGCGATTTATCTTAACGGCTATGACCCACTAGCCTAGGATGATGTACTTGGTTTTCCGATGAATGAGCACGTCAACGCGACACGTTGACACAAGATTTAGATTTAAAGTTGTAATAGTTTGGTGGTTGGTTAAATAAATAAATCGAAAAGCATACGTAATTCATACGATGAATCACATAGCAGAGTATGTAATATATCCCGTATATATTACATATGAAAAATAAGCTATTATATAATTCGTATGATGAATTATATAATAAGACCAACAATCAAAAGAAATATTTTGAAATATATAATACTTTGCAAATTTTATTTAAGAAACTTTAAACAAAATGATTCGACACGTTTTAGAAAATCACAACTTAAATAAATAAAAGTTCTTAGCATAAAAGTAAACGTATGTTTTAAAGTTTTGAATTATATAAACGATGTGTCTAAAACTTTTACAAAAGTTATGACTTTATCTTTTAGCTAGGAATTTATAAAATAATATTTTACAAATTAGTATTTCGTTTCTTTGACTGGTTGTAGCTAAAATAGTTGTCCCATTTATAAAAGTATAGTTTTTGTTTGTTTATCTGGTTATTGTATGATTATAAATTAAACAGTCTTAAAATTATATAATTTAATCCTTTTTCAATCAATCCGGGTTGCAATTTACTCGTGTGGTCAATATATATATATATATATATATATATATATATAATTAGGCGAGACTAATTAATAGATGACACATTTATTTAACCATTAACCACCATTTAACCCGGTGTAATATTTATAAAATATTATGTTATATTTATTATCCGATTTATATAAATCTAACACGATAAGGTTGTTTCTGCTCACCCAAACACGCCCTTATACGAAACTGCTACCCCAAACACACCCCTTGGTGCTTCTCTTAAACCAAACGCACCCTTGTGCGGCTGTGTAAACCAAACGCACCCTTTCGTGGCAAATCTGCCAAACCAAACGCTCCCTTATGGAGTTTCTGCACAACCAAACGCACCCTTTGGGTGTTTTCTGCTCACCCAAACACCCTTATTGCTATTAAACAGCCAAACAAACGCACCCTATGTGGTCGTTGTAACAACCAAACGCACATTACCCGCTCAAAACCCATATCCAAACGCGCCCTATCTGATATAGAGCCAACCAAACACCCTTTTATAGTGATTCTCCTAAACTGTAGGATCGATATTCCTTAATGAAACACTGATATACTGTCAACTATGCGGAATCTAGTTGGCAGTACTTAAGTGTTTTGGTGCTGTTATCATCAAACCGAACACACCCTCATGGTGCTTCCATGAAACCCACGCACCCTGATGGGTTTTATCAACAGACCACACGCACCCTTTTGGTGTTTACTCCAAACAATAAACGCACCCTATGGTGCGGTAATGAAAACCAAACGCACTCCCGTGCGTTTACACAACCAACCCGACGCACCCTTAGGTTGGTGATGGCTGTTGGTGAGTTTAGAGGAGAACGTGGGGGAGGGGAGGGAGGTGACGAAAATAGTTGTGATGGTGTCGGTGTGATGGAGAGGGAGGGATGGAGATGATGTTGTTGTGGATTGGAGGTGGTTTGTGATGGAGGAGAGTGATGATGACAGCGGTGACGACGGCTGGCCGAAAAAGATGGCCGGAAAAATATGGGGGCGTCGAAAAAGTTTAAGGGTATGTGTGTGTGTACTAGGGTTATAATGAGAACCCTAATTTTAAGTTTACATATATATGAAAGTTCTAAAACAAATTGAAAATGTAAATTAGTCTAGGGGAAATTGTTTAAATATCACTAGAGGGACCAAAGTGAAATTTTTGAGAAACTTTTATAAAATATTAGTTCGGGACTTATTTGAGCTAGTTAACGATTGATTCAAAATACAAAACTTGCGCCATTGCGTTCCAATTTATTTTTCCATGAAAAATGACTATTTACTCGACTATTATTTTATAAATGTTTCTATAAAATATATTAAATGATTACTATTCACTTGATAGCCATTGGGGTCACAGGCACGCGTTGCTCATAAAATAAACTTTGACTTGAATATTTACGTTTTTAACAAACCTGTCTTGAATAAAATGATAAATGATTTATTAAATATTTTTATTTAATAAAAAGTGATAATTTAATATAATTTAATTATTTTTGTGTCTGTCCGCGTCGTTCTTATTTAAAAAAAATTTGCAAGGGTATTTCGGTCATTTTCTGCTAGTTTTTGGATCTCGAGCAAAACTAAAAAGTTGTCTGAAATGTCGTTTTACATCAAATTGCTTTATAGTCCGAGTTGTGAAAACGTGGTTTAGCGAGTCGTTTTTGATGGGTCAACTTAAAATAACAAAAATATTCTTTTCGTTTCAATCAAATGAAATTAAGAAATAAATTCGCACATCAGAGATGTGTAATAATAAATATGATTTATTATTAAAATATGTTTCGAAAAATTACCGGTTACGCGGTAATCGTTTTTATCTGACCATAAAAGGTCAAAATACAAAAAGTCGAGTCGGACCCAGAAAGTCAAAGGGTAAAGATAGTTGTTTAAAATTTCGAAAATTTCCAGTTGTTACAGTACCTACCCCTTAAAGAAATCTCGTCCCGAGATTTAATTTGTGTTAACCTATTGTGTGACCAAGAAAAGATTTAATATTTAATAAACCAGTTCTAAACAAGACGCTGATAACTTTATTTAGGAAACTTTTCGGTGTTTCGACATTTCTCAATATACTAAAAATTTTGGCTAGGCTTGACCAGGATATTTAATCAATCAAAATGGGTATCTCAAAAAACATATCAGTACAGATCTTATGATTGATATAACTGTGTAAAAAAAAGTCTCTTAATAGTGAAATCATCAAAAAGAAAGTGTAGTCACGTGAGTGTGTTTGTATAAAGTTTTAAATGTTCCATGACGGAGTCTCTTTTCTGCTATCTGTAACGTTCGATGATTCACATCAACGTGGCTTTAGATGTAAGTACCCAACTTACTTGGCAGTTCCAGAATGTATCGGCGACCCTAAAGTCTTCGACGTAGTGGCCCGAAATGAATAGTTCGAACCATCCTGATTCGTCGTAGTGTTTTATCTGGTTTAAGGAGGGTTTGCATACCTTTTGATAAAGTTGTACCGGCTGGGACCGCTCCAGGACCCAACAACAGCGACCATATCGTCAATAACTATAACAAATGGTGATGGGATGCCGAGAATGAGGACATTTCGAGAAACAATATCCCTAGGATAAAGTTCAACAAATGGGAGGATCCATCGGAAGAGCTTATGCGGTAGATGGCGGAATACGGTACTCAGTCGTTAGTTCGAGGATGAATCAACTCCATTAGTTCAAGTTGTTCACAATCCGGTTACTCCACAAACATTTCATGTTCGAAAGGATTTGTAACAGCACAAGTAATAACTTAGGAAATGAGATAAGGAAAATTCCACAAGCGAGGGCCCTTAAGATTTCTGCAGAGAGGCGAATACACTATTGTCTCTAAACCTTTTTAATGGATTCCGGGATTATCGGTTTCGAGTTCATACTCGTGTCATCTTGGAAACCATTAAGCCCCCACTCATTAAATAATTTATTAATGTGCATAAAGAAGCGACCCAATTTATGTAAATACTGAATGATCAACTTTTGGTTCGGTGATTACAATTTCTTTATTTAACGAAAAGTGCGTCCCAGTCCTTTTAATAAAAGAGATTATATAATCTCCTACTTAATAATTTCCTGATGCAACACGCGTACACAAAAAGTTTTGATGTGGTAGATACATGACGATGCAGGTGCTCTAATGAGGTATGGGACGATGTTTGAAAACTCGTCTTCAGAGACGTGATGAAAAAATCAGGCGAGATCAGACATAGAGTTCAGATCTTAATAAGTACCCGAGTTAGAGTAAATAAGGAAAAAGTCTCGAAGAACCATCAACATAGCAATTATCATATAAACCGCCTATTTCAAGTCCCTCCATACAAGACTCGTAATACCTTAGATTCATACATAATCCTGAATGTAAACAGACTGTACCCAGACTTTGTTAACATAGCAATTATCATATCAATCATCATATTACAAGTCTCGGCCATACAAGACTTGTAATACTTAGGTTCATACATAATCTCATGTAAACAAAAATTTATGACGGTCTCTACGTAATACGATATTGTATAAAGCTATGAAGAAAATACTATTCTTAGAGACCATTGATTAACTTACAATGTCTGAGAACGAAATGAGACCATTGTGCAACTCACAATGTCTGAGGTATAATCGAGACCATTGTGCAACTCACAATGTCTTAAGAAATGCTCTGGTATTTATATAAATAACTTTTATATAAATAAACGTGCCATATACGCAAAAGAAGTAAATCACATATATACATATGTGTATGTCATGTAAGCACTTAAGGTAACAATACATAAGCCAAGTAATCAAGTATTGTGTATTCAACTTGAAAATGTTGTTGTGAGCAATGTTTGTGAAAACGGTTATAGTTTTATGGTAAAATATGCAACCTAGTTCTGCGATAACCTTGCATCTGATACCAATCTGTGACACCCCAAAAATGTGTCGCAGTCGGAAAAATGGGTCCGGGGCCGTTTACTTTAAATTCAATAGCACAAGATACAAGAGAACTACCTCTAAAAGTTGTCGATTGAAAAGTAATCTCGATGATTTCTTTGAAATTGATATAACATTTGTCCCATAATTGCATCACAATGAAAAGCTTTAAAATAACCAACGAGATTTGATCATTATTATATGTAAGTAAATCCATAAATGAAATCTTGTCAATATTTATATACTCCATTGCACATCAAGTACCAAGCATCTAATTCACCTGAAAAAACATGCTTAAAAGTGTCACATAAATTGTGAGTTTATAGATTTTTGTAGTATAAATGTAATTGTTGAATCCCAAAGATTAAAAGTCTGTATGACCAATTCAATCCCTAAATAATCCGCCAAAGTGTAAGAGTAAATGAAGAACAAAAGAGTTTAGTGATTAATGCTTCGCCAGCAATATATAAAAAGTGTTCAGAGATTTAGTAATGTTCAATAAGTAGTATGGACAGTGGAGATCATTGATTTTCCAAAATGTATGGGTCTACTATAACAAATACAGTACCACATAAATAATATCTATTGTTGCACTAAGCTCATGACACTGAAGCTCGACATCTATGTATGCAACTTAATGCAAATAAAGGCCCGTGTAGATGTTCAAACCCTTAACAACCAAATTGTTCCGACATGTATTCATTCGTGATTCAGTACGGACGGAAACTAGTGAGAATCACTCACCCAAGGGATGACATCCAAATAGATCGATTTATACACTCGCGCTTCCTCAACCGGTCCTCCAGTCAAGAATTTAACAGTTCATAGATAATGGCAATGATGGGAGTTTACTATAGGCCATGTAAACGTAAATTCTCACATAAAGTACTTGTGTCCAAAGTAAAAGTAACCATTGTATTCGTAAATAGCTTTGAGTACTTAAATCCATAAGTAGAAAAGAGTGTGATGTAAATCAAGTAGTTGAGTTCGAAATGAGTATGTAAACAATTTCGTAAACATGTATGCAAATGAGTATGTAACAAAGTATGAAACCAAGTTTGTAATAAATTGCAAAATCAAGTATGTAAACCAAGTGTGTAGAATAGTATGTAAAAAGATATTGTAAACGAATATGTAAACAAGTTGTATTGAGCATGTATTCTCCCCCGAGATTTGTAAAGTAAATGTAAAAACAAGTGAAAGAGGGGCTATAAACTCACATCGATGATGAAGAACGATTTGGCGGGAATGTACCCATTGAGTACAAGACGAAACGGAAACTGAAACGGCTCGACCAAGAAGTTGCAGCTTAACCTAACGGCTAAGTCTCACTAGCCTAGGATAACTCATTTAGTTTCCCGATGGATGATTACATCAATGCGGCCCGTTGATAAAAGATTTAGGTTCCGAGACTAAATCATTTTAACACGCTCTTGCATATTAATTCTAATATTCTTTAGCCTCTATTCAAACGACCCTACTTAGTTTGAACAAGTCTTGTAATTTAATAAACGAAATCTTAATATCTTAATTGTCCAAATTCATAATCAATATCTGTTTTATCAATATAACCTTAACTCGGTTAAATAATTAAACAAGTGACTAGTTAAATACTTGTTACTTGTTACAAATAAACTTATAATAAAGTTGAGGGTGTAAAGTCGCCAACTAACTAAAATGAAGGGTGTTATGCAAAATATTGAAAACAAATGCACGTGAATACGGATCCGACATACTAACGTCCATTTTCTTTTTATCTTAAATTAAGTTTATTTATACTTTATTTCCTTATTATGTTGATATATGTATTTGTCATTTCTCTATAGTTAAGGGACCATTAACGAAAAATCAACTACAAATTCATTAACGTGACATCGTACGGAAATGGCAGTAGTAGTGCCAGCATTCTTGTTTCTTTTTCTTCTTTTTCTTATCTAATTTAATATTTTAATCATATAGTTCTAATAATCAAGTTGTCATCTTCTAAAAGTCTTAACGTAACCACATTAACCACATCAGACGAACAAAAAAAAAACTATAAAAAGGAATAAGTGACCAGGTTTATACCTCGATGTTGCTACGAACGGGGGAGAAAGCTCAGTCGCCGAAAAATATGGGAGTTTCGCCGGAATAATTTGGCCGGAATCTGGCCGGAAAGTGATGACGGCGCCGGATATTTAAGAGATGGAGGAGGAGTGTGTGTGTGGTGGCTAGGTTTATATGAATGAAACCCTAGTTGGTTAACTATATATACTAAAAAGTTATAAAACCAAGTAGCAAGTACCAAATAGTTTAGGGGTTAATGTTGTAAATATTAAGTGTAGTTTTGTAAAATAATGGTTCGGGTCTCGTTTAAGCTAGTTAACGAATGATTCAAAACACGATAGTTGCGCCATTGCGTGCCAAATGATTTTTCCCACAAAAATGAGTATTTACATGACTAGTTTTCATAAACGTTTTATGAAATTTATTTAAAATGTTTATTATTTATTTGGTAGTCATTGGGTGTCTCGGGTAAGCTTTGTTCGTAAAAATACAACTTTGACTCGAACATTTGCGTTTTTAACAAACGTTTTTGAATAATATGATAAATAATTTATTAAATATTTTTATTTAATAAAAAGTGATAATTAAATATAATTTAATTATTTTTGTATTGGTACGCGTTGTTCTTGTTTCTAAAATTTTGCGAGGGTATTTCAGTCACTTTCTGCTTGTTTTTGGGTTTCGGGCAAAACTAAAAAGTTGCACGGAATGCCGTTTTACATCAAATTGCTTTAGAGTCCAAGTCGTGAAAACGTGATTTAGCGGGTCGTTTTTGATAAGTCAACTTAGGAATAACATATATCTTCTCGTTTTCAAGTCAAATAAGAAGAATAAAAAATTGCACATGAGAAATATGTAATAATAAATATGATTTATTATTTAAATATGTTCCGAAAAATTACCGGTTACGCGGTAATCGTTTTTATGTGACAATAAAATATCAAAAGTCAAAAGGTCAAGTTGGACTCGAAAAGTCAAAGGGTAAAATAGTCATTTAAAATTTCGAAAATTTCCAGTTGTTACAAATATCCCATGCTTCTTTAAAAAAGCAGTCGAGTAGCCATCGGGACCCGGGGCTTTGTTTTCCCCCATACAAAAAATGACATCCCAAATTTCCTGATCAGAAACATCACAAACCATATGAGATGCAATATCGCTATGGACTTGATTACAAAATAAGTCATTAGAGTTAAAAACAGAAGTCACTCCCTGTTGGCCAAGAAACTCTGTGTAGTGATTAATAAAAGCCATAGGAACTTGATCTCCATTAACACAATCACCATTAGAAGTAGTCACGATATCAATACGATTTCTAGATGCTTAAGTCTTTACAACTTTATGGAAATAAGCAGTGTTGGCATCACCAAGCTTTAACCATTCAATCTTAGCCTTTTGCATGAGGAATCTTTCTTCAACAAGAATAGCATCATTGAAAGCTTGAAGGTACGCTGTCTCTTTTTCCCGAAGCTCTATATTACTAGGATCACCGTCAAGCGCCTTTTGTGCCTCGTCAAGCTCATGTCTAAGCTTCTTAACATTCTCACACACATTCCCAAGATCATATAGCAATTTGCGATGAGGTTTTTGAAAAATTTGAGGCGTTTTACCACTTGAAACATCCAAAAACCACTAATCTCATTCTACCACCCATTAGCAACAATATCCTTAAACCGAACAATATGAACCACAATATTATAGAATTTATAGGGGCGAGGCTTTGTAGTTGATAACATAGGAAAATGGAGCACAACCGGAGCATGATCCGAAATTCGGTAAGGCTGAAAAATAGCATTAGCACCCACAAAGAACATAGAGAATTCCATGTTAGCCATAATTCGATCAATCTTTTTTAAAACACCATCAACACCATGTGGATTTTGGTTCCACATAAATTTAATGCCCGTACTATTCACATCTGAGACCTCAATCTCTTTCACACAAGCTTGAAAATCACGCATACCAGTATCTATAGTAGAAGTACCAGTAGACTTATCATCCATATGGAGGGAGACATTAAAATCACCCATAAACACCAAGGCCTGCTCCGAACATAATTCTTATGAGTGACCAAATTCTGCCATAGATTTCTTCTTTGAATATATTGATTATGAGCGTAAACAAAAGAACAAAACACCTCTTTCTGGTCAGCCTTAAATAAAACACAAATATGCATGACTTGATCATCATAAGAGATAACCACCACATTAACGATATCTGGATTTCATCCCAATATGATAAGGAGCCCTTCGTCTATACTTTACCATTAGAAGTCCAATTCCAACGCTTAAAAACTTTAGAGCAAAGATCTTGAATTTTCAAATCAGCAACATGAGACTCGAGAATAGCACATAAAAAAAGATTATTCTCAAAAATAACCTGACGAAGCTCCTTTTGTTTAGGGGCTTGGTTCATACCCCTTATGTTCCAAGAGGCCAAGTTATACATTGTTCAATGTTTCAATAGGAGTGCTTGCCCCTTAGTATTACTATTTCAACGTAAAAGGGTGTTCCACATAAACCTATTCCACTTCCTCCTCATCATCCTCTAAAGCTTCATTAACAGGTGTAGGATTATCATTAACATCCAAAATTTTGTCCTTTTCCATAAGTGATTCAAATGAGTTTCTAAGGGATACTAAATTTATATCATCCACCATATTATCATTAGGTCTGCTCGGTTGTTGTGTTGAGTTTATATTAGATGTATGATTAACCACACCAACAGCTTCACCCTTTTCATGAGAGTTTGACGTTGTTTCTTCATTTTTATTCAGGTTCCTAACAACACGATACATGATATTAGGTTTGGGTTTTGTTAGTTTAATACCTATAACTTGCCTCGCCCTTCCATCCTATTTCCCCTTCCCATTCTTACGTTTAACCTAAGTAAATCCATCCCCTTCCATAACCTGGTCAGGAACAACAACCTTTTCTCGTTTTGGGTAGTCCGAATATTTATGATCAAATATCTTGCATGTTTCACATCGAGTTAGTTGCCATTCGTATTCAACATCAACCGTTTCAAGAGAGTGTCCCGTCCCATTAGGAAATGGGATCACAACAATTAAAGATTCTTTTAATGCCATAAGCAAAGAAACTTTAACAAGAGCCCTAGCATATGTATTTCTCCCCCACGATTTTTGGCACATAGTACTAGTGTACGCATCCAACATGATAGGATGTCCCAATTGAGAGGTAATTAGGTGCAGCCCAACCTCCGAGTATGCCACAATAGGCACATTATGAATTTTAACCCAAATTAGAGCCGAGGTGGTTGTATCCTTTTTTAGACGTGTATTAGGTATCCAGATGTTAAGAACAATTGGAACCAATCTGATCAACCAAAGGCCATTTTCTAATACTCTCTCCATACCTTCACGTGTAGTGAATTGAAAAAAGAAGAATCTATTAGTAAGCATCATGCGTTCAAGTCCGAATTTAGCATATGAATTCTTTACGTAATTCTCCACAACAGGAAAAGCAAGTCTCTTTCCAATGAAATACCCATAGAGAGTATTATCAAACATTTTACTAACCTCTTCCACAGCTGATAAAGGGATAGCCACATTAGCTCCTTGAACCATTTCCTCATTAATCATTTGCGTCAACTAAACAGCCTTGGGGGCTGCAGGTTGTTTAAACATAGCAGCATAGGATTGTTTCGACCCATTTGTTTCATCAGCAATAGCTTCATTAGCATTATCCATACTCACGCAAACAGATCATCTTCATCCTGCGTTTTCTCTATAGAACTCATGTTAGAATAATCCAATGAGGCTACAAAGGTACCTGGTGTTGCCATGTAAACGTAGCGCATCGCCTTCCTTAGCTTCCTATCTTGAATGATTTTCCCATCAATGTTTTAAATTTTTTATGCAAAACAACCACCACCAAAAGATCCATTAGCAGCTATAAAAAGAAATAACAAAAAACCTACGAACCAATAGCCAAACAATAGAGCACAAAGGAGAAATTAACAGAAACCCTAATTAGGGTTTCAAAACAAAAAACACAGCAGCCCTATCCACCAATCATTCCAACAGCCAATAATTAATGAATAATGAATAATGATGAGCGCAGAATCCTAATAAAAGAAAAACGACAAAAAACCTAATAATAGCATGTCGAAATCACCAAACCCTAAAGAAACCACAACCCTATAAAAATAGTTACACATGAATCAAAGATTACCAGTAATAACACATCGTTATAGGGAATAAGAATCAAAAGAGATATGATCAGATCAATTTTTTAGAAGATGGAGAGGGTTTTTTCGGTCGCCCACACATTGAATCCCTTAGATATTTCAAGGAAAACTATCAAAGAAAATGGAAAAAGAGCAGCTCTTCCCTCATTCTCTTCTTCCTATTCATCATTTGATGAAAACTAAGAACCATCATTCTTGGAATTCTATGAGGAACTATCCGATAATGAGGACTTGACTAATGCACAAAAGAAGGAAAGAGGAATGTTTAAATGCTTGAACCTCTACTTTGACATAATCACCAAGTACTTAAAGAAACAAAAATGATTTAATGAATGTATCCTTTAGTTTTCCATGCTTGTTTGCTACTTAATTTGTGTTTGTAATAATTAGGATGATAACTTATGGGGATTTAGATTATGTATGGTGAATTACCTATGCTATTTTATGATTAATATGATGTTTGCATGCTATTTGGTTTGGGTTTTGGTCATATTTCAGGGTGCTACGGATCCACGGATCTCCCATATCCGAGATCCATCCGCTGCTATGGTGGATCCGTAGGTCATCAGGCCAGGCGCCAAAATTCGAATTTTCTTGATTTTTAACTTTTTCTACTTTATCTTATAATCATGCTATATGATCCTATGTGAGATTTTAAACCTTAGGATATATCATGCCTTCCATATAATCCAAGAACCAATATACAAAACACTTCACCACTTCCACCATATAATCATCACCCTCAACCTTAAATTTCTTCACATTTTTTGCAACTTTCTCTCATACACCTCACTAGTTCATCACCATGACAAGTTCATCCAAAACAAATTTACCCAACTACAAGAGAAAAACCTTACATTGGGTAGTCAAATCACCTACCTATGTCAACCTTACTGTCATACCCTGCCAAGGCGGAATCGCGAGGCATAATAAGATAGGCGTCATCACAACACATTGATGTCAACAATAGAGAATGTCTAAAATGCATTTTGATAAAAACAAAGTGTTATGATGATACCTAACACAAGAGGAGTCTTGTATTGAGGATAATCGCACACACAATACATAGACATAGAAAATAAATCCAAACAAAACATCGTAACTAATCGAAATATTCAAAGTACGAAAATATGGAATGAAGACTCCAGAAAAGAAGACTCCAGAAAAGAAGACTCCATAATGCAACTCTTAAATTCTCTCTAGACATGCATCTTAACATCCTTAACTTCATTATGCTCACCTAAAAATGATACTTTAAAACTTCAACATAATGTTGATGAGATTCATAGGTTTAAGGGAAAACACTTACTCTTGCTGTGATTCAAAAACATTAGGACATACTGTAGTACTATACACATATGCAAGCAATTACTATCACATAAACAAAGTACACACTCAGGCTTAGATTATCACTGGCATCAAACTAAGCTCACCTAAATGAATCAACAAAATATACACATCACAATAGGTAGGCCTACCCCTCCGATCCATAATCACATCTAATATTTGGTAGGCGTACCCCTCTGATCCATAAACTCATATCACATAAGCAATAATACCAAGTAATGTCCAAAACTACAAAAATATTTATCACAACACTTAAAATATTTCAAAACACATTTAGTATCATTTTCACCCCAAGAAAAACATAAAAAAATGGGCTACGAATACTCAGCTCAAGCTTTACGAACGCGCACATAATTTCTAAGCAAATATCTACACAATATGACTAACGAGTATTCATGATCAAGGCTTTACAGCCCTAGCCCATGTAACCTTATAATTGATGGACTTCTAATGTCTATACTATGCTTATAAACATTACACCATACAACCCATGACTTAAATATACTCTAAACACCTTCTATCCCTTAATTCAAATTTTCCTGTTTTTGGCAGATTTTTATAGTTACTTCACGAATTTTTATAAATACTAAATGACCTTAATAAATTCTCATACTTCATATTCTGTAAGTTCAACATGTTATAGTATTACCCTATTCTCCCATAATTATTTATTTTCTAAAAATTCAACAACACAAAGCGTCTAGAAAGTGATCTGATTCGACTACTAAAAACTTTGACTTGATCAGACCCATTTAGAAACTTAGAAAATTCTACGAAAATTCCAAAAAATCATAGACATATAGAACTTACTCCAGTTTAAGTTTCATCAATTAAAAAGACGTTTTGATATGGTTTCTAACCTCCCAAACACAACCCAAAATCGGACCCCAAAACTCAGTTTTGACAACATATATTGTAAAATTAATTTTGACTGACTTACACTTACTGAAAATTCACAAAACTATTTTTGTTGGAAAATAGACTCTCTATAGTTAATTTTAGGCTCAAGAAAATCATTAAAAGCTATGTTTATGACCAAGTTATGAGTTTTACAAGATGACCCAAAAATCTGCCTAGTTTTAATTCTTATTATAACAACACTTAACCCTAACTAAACACATTCATTTTTATAATGATTATGCCCTAAACGATTCTAGATGATCCTACCAACAAGTTTTACGTATTTTTAAGAAACCTTAATTCTACCAATTAAAAAGTTACAATTATTCAAATTAAAAGAGTTTAAATAAAAAAGGTTATAGATTAAACCTTTGATTCCAAAAAAACACGAACTTAACTCTAAATTTTATTGAAAATTTTTGTGGTTTCTTCTTCTTGTGGGAGGCCGGTCGATCTAAGGGGGAGGGGAGGAAAAAGTGTTTTAGGGTTTATGTTTATTTTGTATTTATACTAGTTTAAGGATAAGTATTAAGAGATTTGTTTCCTAATCAAAGTTGGTTTTCCCTTCATCCTTTCCTTATGCTAGCCGACCCAAACACCCCTTATAATATACATATTTTTTAGTTTTTTTAATTTTCGGCATATATTTATTTATGTATCTTTTATATTTTTTTAAAAACAAAACTATTTATTACTTATTTATTTTAAACCTTTAAATAACTAGACACTTAAAATAAAACACTTTTACTACTAAATAATATTCTTCCACATTATTCTTATTTATTAAATTCCCAAATAAATTATAAATCATAATTCACTAATTAACCTTAACTTAAAATTCAATGATACATACTTCCTTCATTTTACTAATGGTAAAATAACAAAATCAAACTATACTTCCAAAATTACCGTCACATGCGAAACGAAATGACTAAATCATCCATTTCCACTATCTCAAACACATATAATAGCACCAAAACGACTTCTGCACATAAAACTAATCACACAAAGCTAGGTAAGCTAATACTAACGGTTAAACTAACCTCGCTATTCACGGTTTTCACCGTATCCCCTCCTTAGGGAATTTTGGTCTCGAAATTTAACTAGTAGACTCATCAATACGATCAACAAACAAATTTGGATACTTAGATTTCATAAAATCCTCTCGTTCCCAAGTAAACTCAGGTCCACGCTTAGAAATTCCAACGATCCTTAACAATCGGGATTCTACTACGCTTTAACTTTTTAACTTCGTGATCCATTATCTCTACAGGTTCTTCAACAAAACGCAGGGTTTTGTCTCCCTTGATTTCTTCTAGTGGCATATGCAGATTTGCATCCGCCAAACACTTCTTCAGATTTGACACATGAAACATGTCATACATACTACTTAGCTCTTGTGGCAATCTTAAATGACAAGCTACGGGACCTATCCTTTTCCAGAATCTCAAATGGTCCTACGTATCTAGGTGCTAACTTTATTTTCTTCCCAAAACGCACTACACCTTTCCAAGGTGACACTTTTAGCAATACTCGATCACCAACTTCAAACTCCAAAGGCTTCCTTCTATTATCAGCATAACTCTTTTGGCGGCCTCTAGCCGCTTTGAGTCTTTCCTTAATGAATACCACCTTATCGGTTGTCTCTTGCACCATCTCTAGTCTAATTAGTCAATTCTCCCTCACCCTAGCCCAAAGAACAGGCGGCCTACACTTCCTTCCATACACTACCTCAAATGGAGCACATCGTATACTCGAATGATAACTATTATTGTAGGAAAATTCGGCTAAAGGTAAATGAGTATCCCAACTACCACCCAAAATCAATCACACACGCTCTTACCATATCCTCTAAAGTCTGAATGGTATGCTCACTTTGTCTATCCATTTGAGGATGATAAACAGTACTTATATCCAAACACATTCCTAAGGATTTATGGAATGTCTGCCTGAATCACGATGTAAATCATCCATCTTGGTCTAAGATAATCGACCCATGAACCCCATGTCTGGCTACTATCTCAACGATGTAAAGTCTTGATAACTTCTCCATCTTATAATCCTCACGAAAAGCCAGAATATGAGCTTTCTTGGTTAGTCTATCGACTATTACCCAAATCGTATCATGCCCACTACTTGATATTGACAACTTAGTGATAAAATCCATGATAATTATATCCTATTTCCACTCAGGTATCCCTGGCTATTGTAGCAAACCCGAGGGTCTTTGATGTTCAGCCTTTACTCTTGAACAAGTCAAACACTTACTAACATAGGTAGCTATATCCTTCTTCATTCATGGCCACCAATGCATATCTCTAAGGTCATGGTACGTCTTATTCACTCCCGGATGTACCAAGTACCTCAATGCATGTGCCTCTTCCATAATTAATATCTTTACATCACCTACTTATGGAACCCATATTCGGTCCATAAAGTATAAGCCTCTATCTCTCTTCTTTTCCATTTGTTGGTCCAGGCCACGCAGCATTTCTGTTGGCGCGTTCTATAACTTAGACGCCTCACCTTGAGCAACCAATATCTTTCCCTTAACACTCAATTGAATAGTCATGGACATTGCTCTTAATCGTCTTGGTTTCACTCTCTCCTTTCTACTTAACGCATCAACCACTACATTTGCCTTTCCCGGATGGTACTGAATCGTACAGTCATAGTCACTAAATAACTCAATCCATCTTGTAGATAATACTTTTCATCCCATACAAGTAATGCCTCCAAGTCTTAAGAGTAAAGACCATTGCTCCCAACTCCAAATCATGTGTAGTATAGTTCTTCCCATGAATCTTTAGTAGCCGTGATGCATATGCAATTACCTTGCCTCTTTGCATTAATACACAACTAAATCCTTGATTCGATGCGTCACAATAAACTACAAAGTCTTTTGATCCATCAGGCAATGACAATATTGGTGCATTACACAAATTGTCCTTCAATGTCCGAAAAGCTTCCTCTTGTTCCTTGCCTCACTCATACTTTTGATTCTTCTGTGTCAAAGAAGTAAGGGGTTTGGAAATCTTAGAAATATTCATGATGAAACGTCGGTAGTAACCTGCCAATCCTAAGAATGATTATATCTTGGATGGTGTCTTAGGTACTTTCCAATTCTTCACTGCTTCTATCTTACTAGGGTCTACGTGAATTCCATTACTGTTAACCATGTGTTTGTGAAAATGAACGTCTTGTAGACAAAATTCACACTTGGAAAACTTGGCAAACAACTTCTCTTTCTTCAACAGTTCCAACACTATCTTCAAATAAACCTCATGTTCCTCCTTAGACTTTGAGTAGATCAAGATATCATCAATTAAAACAATGATAAACTTGTCTAAATACGGCTTGCACACCCGGTTCATTAAGTCCATGAAAACCGCTGGTGCATTGGTTAACCCAAAAGGCATAACCGTAAATTCAAAATGTCTACACCGCGTCCTAAATGTAGTCTTTGGAATATCTTCTTCATGCACTCTCAACTAATGATAACCAGATCGAAGATCTATCTTAGAGAAATAACGCGAGCCTTGTAATTGGTCGAACAAGTCGTCGATCCTGGGGAGTGGATAACGGTTCTTGACAGTTAGCTTGTTCAGCTCTCGGTAGTCTATGCACATACGGAACGAACCGTCCTTCTTCTTCACAAACAACATAGGTGCTCCCTACGGAGAGTGACTTGGCCGAATAAATCCCTTGTATTGCAACTCTTGAAGTTGTTTTGACAACTCTTGTATTTCTGATGGTGCTAGTCGATACGAAGGTTTTTACCATCGGCGTCGCTCCAGGAACTAAGTCTATGCAGAATCCTACTTGTTGTTGAGGTGGAAATCCTGATAAGTCCTTAGGAAACACCTCAGGGAAATCTCGTACAATTGATATGTTGCCTAACTTTGGTTTGTCCAATTTTTTTGTACCTTTCATTGATATTGAACTCTCTTTGGTTCGCTTTAAGAGTACCTTATCATTTGCCAATGGTATCCTAACTACCTTTTCATGAAAACTATCTTAGCCTTATGTCTAGACAACCAATCCATAACCACAATAACATCAAAACTTCCATGACCAAAAGGTATCAAGTCTATAGTGAACTTGGAATCTCCTAGTTCTAGTTTACATCCACGGATAATCCTATTAGATTCTATCTTCTTACCATTAGCCACTTCTAACACGTAATCGGGTTTTAAAATACTAGGTTTCACATTTAAATTGGGCACGAATTTAGTGGAGATGAAACTAAAATAAGATCCAGAATAAAATAATACGTTAGCAACTGAACATCTAATCAAAGGCTACGAAATATATAAGGGATTTCACAGATGCAAATAGATGCGGATGAAATGTCATAAGAATCTTTTAAAAGAAAGGATAGAATATATGTACTGATAGGAAACGTAAATGAAAGAATCAACAAGCGTACCATGACAAAAGGAACACATAACGAATAACAATACGTATCAAGATTGATAAATGAAAAGATAGGATTCTTATACCAATAATCGACTTTACTCGAAAGAACCAACCAAAAGCTGTTTTTATAAAATCAACTTAAAATAATAAAGAAAGTCGTTTTAAATATAAAAATCATTTTAAATATAAAAAAATCGTCTTAAATTTAATCTTTATAAAATTCATTTTAATCATGGTTGTCATAAACTAAAGATAGTTATTTAACGGTGTATCGCATCTTAGCACTATGAATCATTTTAAACCTACTTTTCATAATAGAAATAAAATTTATTAACCATAAAAAATAGTTTCGTATCTTATTTGTAAATACCATTTTAAACATATTTTATTCATAAAGATCATTTTAAACATAGTATTGACAGTCAACTTGTATCACATCGTTTTATAAAAATCATTGTAAACGTAGTTTTCATAAAAATAAAGAGACATTCACATAAAAGTGATGTCATAATGTATTCATAAGATCATTTCAAAAATAGTTTTTTTTACACAAAGGATACTATATAACAAAATAATTATCACGTCACCACGAGGGAAATCAAAGGGGAGTATATAAAGCATTGACAAAAGAGGGTACGATGAACCATAAAACCAGAATAGCAATCAAACGAACACGTACATATGAAATTCTTGCAAACACATTATGTAGAATATTAGTAATCCTTGAATAAACACCCAAAGAACTATAGAGAGAAAGGTTGGTAGGAAGATTCTAGTAAGAGAAAGTGAAAGAGAGTAAAATAGATTGTATGTGAAAAATGAGTCAACCAACCCCCTTTCCATAGCATGGAAAGGGTTTATATACTTAGTAGGCCGGTTGGACTTTTAGGTGCCATGGGCTTTCCATAGGCCTTTGGCCTATTTAGCTTACTTAGTTTCCAAATATTACTATATGAGCTATCTAATGATATAACATAAGTGAGCGATACTTTTCGTGATCCTAACAATCTCCCCCTAAGGGAGGTCACTCCATTTTACAAAAACTTAAACCTAGCATACTATGCTTTGTCTTCAATCTTGTGCTCGCAGACTTGTTTTCTTGACATTATCTTGTGAACATGATGCAGTGATCTTTGACTTTAGGCTTAAGCTTGTTCTGTTAAGCTTGACTTATATGTGAACTTGAACTTCTTTAAGATCATCAACAAAGCACTTATCATCATCTTGTGATCTTGTCGTCGTCTTGTGCACTTGTGACTTTTGGACCGACATGCTCATACTATTGTTGTTTCTTGGTCTTTAACTATAACACTTCGTCACTTCAAGAAAGACGTACGGTATCAAAGTAGCGGAAGTCTTGAAACATGTACTTGAGCTTTCATGATGTCATTATTTTTGTTGGTCAAGTATGAGCATGTGGCTTTGAATCATGATTTGTATTGATCCAATAGCTGTGACCATCGGGATTACCTGCATGAAAGGGTTAGTGATAATCAACATGTGTGGACGAAAGTGGCTTTGTCACTTCGTTGAATAAGGTTGTAATAACCATAGTTCCCCGTTAATCAGTATAAATACTGCTTGTGGTCAGGTAGAATTCTGAAGAATCTCCTTGACAGGGTTTCGCAGTTGTACTAGCCATTCTCATTACCGGAGCTTCTCAAAGCAGAAAATACGGTAAAAGTGAACCGGTAAGTTACTATCTTCCCGATTAAGCCGTCAATTCGTGTTCAACTTTCCTATATCTAGCTTGTGAGGCTTCCTATAGACATACGATTGAAAATTGATTTAGGAAAATCAGTCAGTGTGTCAAGATGTAAACAGTTTTTATGACACACCGACAGTTTTATCTTTTTCAAACTTCATCCGTCAATTCATAAGCTGGACCGAATCGATATCTAGTGTCACAAGTTTGATCCATATAGGATCTCACAAGTCACCTATCGCAAAGCTTGTTTGATGTTAGCTCTAGAAGGATTTCCATCATCATTGTAAGTAGTTTTAGGTATCACTCAGATGTTCTGGCAAAATCATAAGGATAATGCGTAGGACTCTTGATATATTTCTTGTTTTCACATTGTGTGAATTAGCAAGCATATTTGGATAAGTTTCCTAATGAGATTTATGGATGATCTCTTTTGGCTCTAGACTCAATTGTGCACATCTGGTTTCAGTAATCGGAGGCTAAAGCAGACTGCCACCTTTTCAATACTAACTAACTCGGAGTGAGAAAGTCGATAGAAATAAGTGTAATCTCCGTGAGAAATGAAACAAGAGTCTTTTGAGAGACCTTGAGTGGCTGGAGAGGGTTGTGCATTGTGTCACTGGGTCCATGATGATTGTCTTTAATACCAGACAATAGCTTAGTATTTCTGATAGTTT
The DNA here is from genome assembly GCA_026074375.1 of Tanacetum coccineum. Lineage (NCBI taxonomy): Eukaryota > Viridiplantae > Streptophyta > Magnoliopsida > Asterales > Asteraceae > Tanacetum > Tanacetum coccineum. The sequence continues at coordinate 16,504 of BQNB010042996.1, read as the reverse complement.
ATGTATTGACCCGGTTTCTGCCTAAGTGTAAGTAGGGCTTCTTTGTTTTCACCCTTTATCTTAACTTTTGCTTATAATTCTTCAACCCCTTCAGTGCTTACCGAGAGTTTATGGCTAGTACCTCGTTAGGTTTATTCCAGTACTAGCTCCATCTTAGTCGGTACTATTCCCTTTTCTTACTTTTTCTCCTTTATATCATACCTAAGGACTTTTACACTAACTAGTAGAATGTCCCTGTGTAGATCCCTCCGGTTCTGGCTGGATCATGGTAATGAATGCCTAATCCTAACCACCTTATAACTCCAAGTAATTACAAACATGGTCAGTCTTTTGGTAGTATTCTCAGCCTTAAACCATTCAAATTGCTCCCCCTCAACATGTGCATCGATATTTGAAAAATGTTTAGCACATAAAGGGTGAAGCTTGCACTTGAGTCCTTTAAAATCACATCTTTAGCCATATATTTTAATCACATTTTCTCCCCTTATCAAAAATGTCAAATCTCTTGATATTTTGGATATCAATTGATTCGAATATTCATGGTTTCAAGGAAAAATGTCCAATTATTAACAACCCTTATTATTGGAACATTTTAATGCTCCCCCACAAAATATGAGGGAATTATATGCTGTTTGAGTACTTTAATTTGAAAATTTTGAATTTACTAAGAAATTCTTGAAAATTCGTATTCAAACACGATATTTGCCTAATATTAGTCTACACTGTATATTCACATATTTACAAGATTGATAATTACAAAAGAATGATCTGAAATGTAGTGATATGACAAAGTCATATTGTTCGTTCAAGCAGTCTAAGGTCTTTTCCGTATTCTCTTCCACCAACGAACTTCTCCAGATTCCTCGTTAACCTTCATTGAAAGAGCTGCTTATCGATATCCTGGATCATAACATGAGCCCTTCGCTTGTCTAATCCACTCCATTTCCTCTTTGGCAGGTAATCCATCCTTATACTCGAAGTAATATCACGAAGAGCAGTCCGAACAGAATTAAGCGTGCCATCATTGAATTTAAGGAGTTCATCATTGCACATCAATCTGTTTTTGTTGTTTTAGTCCTCGTATATCACTCCTTAAGGGTCTGAATATGCAATATATACGGTTCTATTCCTGAGATCCGGACTGAATGTGTCTGGTTTGGTGAGGTTGAGCTTTTTTTGGTAACTTTCGACACTTAATTGAAGTTCTTCCACCTGCCTTTGAATGACAATACGTCTGGTGAACATATGTAATGCCACATTCAAGTCATAATGTTTGTCTATCGTGAGATTGGTCAGCTTCTAGAGTAACATGTCCTCTATGTCTTGTAGGCGAAGTCGTGGGAAATAACCTTCTTTAAACTTTATAGCTCCTGATCCTCTCTACGAACTTCAATCTCGTCCAAGTGACCGTATTCATACCACTTCATAATATTAAGGCTGGTAACTGCAATGATTCATTTCTGTAGTAGACATCCTTCACCGAAGTCCTGTTGCTAGCAAACCTGTAGAATCGTTGACGTTTGGGACCCTAGTGTGAAGTACCCTAGTAGTCATGTTAATCATATACCACCTTTATGGGATTCCATAGATTAGGAACCATGTCTTCAATCCATTTGTCTCATAAATGGCAGCCTTTGTCTTTGTTACGAAAGTTGAGTATTATCAGCTTAAACTTCCACCTCTCAGATATTCCAGGTCGTTGTTGATAAAGCAATCCTGAGGGATAACTTGATGGCCTCGACGATCTGGAATCAATGGGAGAGGCTTACGGAGATCGAACGGATACTGCTTGCCTTCAAGGTTATGCCAGTCTAGTCGTTCAGTTGTAGCTTTAAAACATTCTTCAAAATGATACTCTAGTTCCGTATGACTCTTGAAGGTGCCTTTGAGTAGGTTAAATGCTTGTCCAACCAGAAGTTCTTGAGTCAGATTTGTAATGTTAAGGTGATTCATGACAAATGCAAAGGCATCGATTGGAGTATTCATGAGCTCATCGAATGAAGTAGGAGATTTTTCAGCATGAGCAATGTTACTAATCCATGTTTGAGGTGGTCGGAAGTCAACATGTTGTCTCTTATCCCAATCAGGATCAGGTTTTGGAGGTTGCTTGGGTTTCTTATACCAGTCAAACTTAGGAGCAGCCTCATCATTGGATTGTTCATAATTATCACCCATGTCAAACTCTTGATTCTGTTGCACTCCCAAGTCATCAACTGTATGACTTAGCTCCTCTGCATGGGCAGACTTGCCAGATGGCTTATGTTGAGAGCGGGAGGTACCTTTAGGAGAGCTTGTTGACTTAGACTCCTTGGACTTTATATCCCTAGATGATTCAACATCTTTACTCGACTTCCTTCTTTTCATCCCTCGGTCTGATCTAGTGAAGGGTTCTTGATCTTTATCTTTGTCGTCTTGACTCCTCTTCAACGTGAATACATCCCCATATGTATTAAAGAGATCTTTTTCAGTGTTATAAGATTTAACCAATGCATCATAAAGCTCCCTTTTTATAATCAGCTCTAAGATATGATTTATGTTCCTCCATCTTATCCATAAGAAACTTCATAAGTTTAAACTCAGAGAGTAATGCTGTCGCCTCATAAGTAGACTTTGGTTGAGATGAAGACTTTGCTAAGACAACAGTATCTAGTGATTCTGTGACATTCCACTCAATTACAAGAGTTGCAAATTCTGAGACTGCTTAAGGAAGAATCTGAGGAAGTTGAGTTGTGACTTCTTCTTTGATAATAGCTCTCACTGATGTGTTAATGAGATCTATATACTCCCTCTTATCAGTAAGAGCTTCTTATCTACATTCTGCAGTATGGGACTTAATGGCTTGTTGAATGGCTTCTCTTTATTTGTTGCCAATGTAGCGATCTATAATAGCAGGAATTGAGGAGATGGCTTGAGCATACTGGTCAACTTGCTTCATTTCTGACATATCTTTTTCTAAGTTGGTGACTATTTCGTTGAATCTGAATATAGATGAGAAGTCTGGAAGTGCAAGAAATGAGGTTGTTGCTTCTGAAGCTGTTGGTGTAGGAGTTGGTGTGCTTGTTGTAGAAGAGGAATGAAGGAATGAGTTGGCGGAGGAATGGTTGTGGTAAACGCATACGTGATTTTAGGAATTACCATTACTGGTACGGTATAAAGAGAAGATGTCTAACCGCTTGGTTCTTCATGATGAATGGTGGTGTCTATCAAGGAAGCAGTCTCATTGTCAGCTGGAGAAGTGTTCTCAAAGTTTAGGAGCTTATCTGTAAAGTCAGATGAGACAAAAGAACTTTGCGTTGGACCTTCAGTCTTCTGTGTGTCATGGACAGGTGTAAGTGTCACATGAGCATCTTCCTCTACCTACTCAAACCTTAAATCTTAAGAAACATTGTGTAGATCTGCTCCACCCTGATCAGCATTGGTCATGTCAGCATCTTTGTTTCCCAAATTCACGTTCACATCTTTATACAACTCCTTGGTGACATCATCATCTTCTTCTTCATCCATCTTTTCTTCATCATTAATCTTTTCTTCATCATGTGTAGGTACAAACTCAAGAGGAGTGTATACCCTCTCACTTTCTTCTTCTTCTTCTTCATATTTAGTGCTAGACTGATTGATATTAGGATTCTCATCTCTGTCCGACTTAGTCCTTTCGTGATCACTATCATCATTATTGTCATCATTATCTCTATCATCATCACTACTATCATTATCACCATCATCATAATTACCATCATTATCACTTTCAACTTCAGTATCATCTTCATCATTATCATCATCATCTTCTCCATTATCAACCCAAGACTCTGTCTCAGTTTCATAATCATATTTGGGTACATCTGGAACCCCTGGTTTAGTACCAGTTCCTTCATCTATACCAAAGATCTTGTGATGTTGCTCATCAGGAACCCCTGATTCAAAATCAATTCCATCACCTGAGCCACTTGCATGAGAGATGTAAAAGTCTTTCTTTCTTTGTTTTATAACCTTCTTTAGCAGAGCCACTTTAGATAGAGCTACTTCTGAGAGAACGTTCAAACCTTTGCCTCTATCAGCCTTAACTGGTGCCTTCTTCTTAGTCGGTTTAGGTTTAGTAGCTGGTTTCTTGGTTGACGGTACATCTTTCTTAGCTTTGGCAGGCTTCTTGGTAGGTTCTTTGGGTGAGACTAGGACAGTCTTCAGTTTAGGAGAAGCAAGCTTCTTGAACTTCCTTGCCTTCTTGGGCTCTTTAGCACCATTGGCATAAGCATAGTAAGTCTGGTAGGCGGTAGAACTTAGAATGTCTTCATTAAGCATCTCTTTAGGAATCAAAGCTCCATACACTTGATGTTCTTCGGTCTTGGATATGTATTTTAGTGCTCCCAACAGACTGTCATTTCTAGCTGTGTGGAGATTTATCCTATTCCTCATGGAGATTGACTTGTTTTGTGAGATGAAGTGATTGATGATGATCATTGTGAATCTAGGATAGGGCATGGTTCCCTTTGAGAAGTGATTGTTGATCTGGAATGCAAAGTCTTCCCAGAGGAGTTCAACAAAATCAATATTCTTGAAGTGATACATCCCCTATAGAATTTGAGCTCTATACAACCTAAGGTTATTAAGTCCAATGGTTTTCTTGAAAAGTCACCTATTGATGATAGCTGCAAATGTTCTCTAGTGTTGGTGCATGTGATCAACGACCAATTCAGGTAGAGTTTCAATATTTCCTACGTATCTGAGTTCATAGATGAAAGACATAATTTCTTCATTAGTAGACGGAGGTATATCAAATGGTTGATCATGAAGTATTGGATAAATCTAGAGAATGTCATGGAATACTTCAACATTCACTCTAAACTTCTTGTTGTCTAACTTGAATCGATATGATGATGAATCTTGAACCTTGGTAAATGTATTCCAGAACTGATGCATGTATATTTCTAGAAGTCCAGCAGTGATCATGAATGCGGGATAGCAAGGACCAAGCTTTAGAGTATCCAAAGTAACTTGATATGTTACTTCTCTTTGTGGCTTGGTAAATTTGATTCTTTTGTTGCACTCTCCAATCTTAAGTCTAGCCTCGGGATCAACCAAGGCATTATCAAGAGCAACTTGATTGGTAGCAGAAGGATTCATGGTTCTGCTAAGATTTTATCATGATAGTTTATAAACATGGAAAATATATACAACATAAACGATTGCAACACATTGAATCAGGCATTCAACACTAACACAGGACATAGATCATAGAAAGTCATCAAATAATGTCAATCAGACTAACTACTGGTCAAACACAATCAACTAAGCAACACAGATAAAAACATATTCAAAATACCTAAAATAAGTCATCTAGTGAAACATTATAGGTATAAATATCTTAGAGTAAAATCTAGTATAATTTTGCCTAGGAAAGTGTATAAATCGCCTAGTTATAGGGTGTGTATAAATTGCCTTGTAATTCAACTATGTGTATAAATCGTTTAGTTTAAAATCTGTGTATAAATTGCCTCAGTTTTAAAACAGTGTATAAATTGATTAATTATAAGAGAAGAGTATAAATCGGTTAGTATTAACAAACGTATAAATCGGTTGGTAGAAACTGGTGTATAAATCGGTCAGGATAAACCAACGTATAAATCGGTTAGTGCAAAGTGGCGTATAAATCGCTTAGTTATATCTGAGTGTATAAATCGGTTAGTTATAATAGATACGTATAAATCGCCCAGTTATAAGTAAACACATAAATCGTTTAGTTTAAAAACTAGGGAGCGTATAAATCGGTTAGGGTAAATCTTATACAAACACAAACTTCAATCTTATGCAATTTTAATACATCAAACATGATCATAAGCAGACACAAACAATACATGAATTATTCATAACACAAATTATCTACAAAAAATTGCTACAAAGGTTCAAAATGCTCACGAAGCACACGAATTACTCAAAGACACAAGGTTTATGTTTAAGCAATGGATTTGCTAGCTCTAATGCATTTAAGGATGTGGTTTAACACTTTCTAACCACAAACCCACCAACATTTTATAAGTTCTTCCTTAAACCCTAATTTTTGGCCACTAAATCAAGATAAACATAATCATATGTTAACCATATAAAAAACTGTATTACATGAGTGTTATACACCCCTAGATGTACAAAACCCCTCAATCAATTTAGGGTTTCACTCACTTTTGATTTCTAAGAACTCTAGATCAATTTCTAGGATTTTTGAGATAAAAAACGCGATTCACTCTAATTCCTTTGGAGTAGATGATGTTTAGGGTGTATGGAACACTTTTGTAATTTACCTTAATGATTGAAAACGACTGGTTTGATGATATTGAAGGTTGGACGAGTTAAACAATTGAGGAAGAAGTATAAGGGTGTGTTTGTGTGTGTGTTTTGAAAAAGACGTAGGTGAGGGGGGTGTTTGTTGTTTAAACTTTCAAGTTTGACATAAATGCCCCCTATACTCTTATATCCCTTTCACATTTAGTAAATAAGTTTTCTAAGGCATAGAATAGTTTAACAAATGGCACAAGTAGTCCCTAAAGATTACACTATAATGCTTAGCTACTTATTTTGGCGAGTAAATACCTAACGGCATAAACACATAACATTTAAGGCACAAATAAGTTAAACTTAATTAAATCCCCTTTAATTGTTAATCCGTTATAGTTTAAAACCTTATTCCTTTTTATCATAGTGAATTTCTGAAGAAGATATTTGACATTTTCTCCCCCTCAAACAATGACCCATTTTCTATTTAAAGAGCTGTAGTCGTTGATTGAGTTGTCAAATGTCTTAGAAAATGATTTTCTATTAAATTTACGATATTAATGTTTTATTTCTGAAAACAACACCATAAAAAATAAGATTTCTCTTATTTTAACACATAAGCGCACTGACACGTACACCTATGGAATAAAGAAAGCACGGGTTGTGCTGCAAAGTAAGCACGAGCCTTTGAATGAATATGAAGTAATTCATTCTCGAGAAAAATAAATTTCCCGTTGTGAGGTCAAGTTTTCTTTTTCAAATATTTAGCTTTAAGATGATGACCGGGTTGCTATCGGAAATAATAGCAAGCCATATTGGCATGTTTTAAAAGCTTTTTAAACTTCTGTTCGAACTTCATTTACAGCCTTGTATCATTATTAAATGACATTTGTAAGGCCGTAATTGTTATCGATTTTCAGAAGACATGCCAGAGATACATATTTTTATATTTTTCTAATTTTGTAATTTTTAATATTCTTTTTGAAAAATTTATATAAAATGAAAATTCTTTTTGGGTTTTTCTGATTTTTTATATACATATAATACATAGGATATACCGTGAGTAACCACCCTTACTCGTTCTTATCCTCTGTTAGACGTTTTTGCGTTTCCGGAGACATGCTTATCATACCGAGCTTTTCGATCAAGAAATTGAATCTTTCTCTTAGCAAGGGTTTGGTGAAGATGTCAGCCAGTTGGTATTCTGTCTGAACAAAGTAAAGTTCCACTATTTCATTCTCCACCTGCTCCTTTATAAAATGGTAGCGTACATCGATGTGCTTTGCTCTTGAGTGTTGAACGTTGTTGCAGCATAGAGCAATTGCGCTTTTGTTGTCGCAGTACAAAGGAATCTTATTGAATTGAAAGCCATAATGTGTTAGCTGTGAACGCATCCATAGGATTTGAGCACAACACCTAGATAAGGAAATATATTCAGCCTCTGTACTCGATATCACAGTGCTCTTTTACTTCTTGAAAGACCAGCTAACAAATTTATCACCTAAGAATTGAGCGCTTCCAGATGTACTACGTCTAGTGTCTTGACACCCTGCGTCATCTGCGTCTGAATATGCTGTTAGAGACATATCGGCATCCTTCAAGTACCAGAGACCCATGTTAATGGTTCCCTTTAGGTATTGAAAGATCCGCTTAACCTCATTTAAGTGCTTTTCGGTAGGCTTTGCTTGATATCAGGCACATAAGCAGACAGCATAAATAAGGTCAGGTCTACTGGATATCAGATACATAAGGGATCCAATCATGCCATGGTAAAGTGTAGTATCAACTGGTGTCCCCTGTAGATCTTCATCCAGTTTATTCTTTTTCACCATAGGTGTGTCTACAAAATCACTAGTGAGAAAACCATATTTTTTAATAATTTTAGAAGCATATTTTGATTGGTTTAGGAAGATGCCTCTGGGACTTTGAGAAATTTGTAATCCTAAGAAGAATGAAATCTGCCCCATCATCGACATCTTGAACTTAGTGGTCATCAAATTAACAAACTCATTACACAAAGCAGTATTAGTGGATGCAAATATTATATCGTCAACATAAATTTTTACCAGTAATAAGTCGTTTCCTGCTTTCCATGTGAAGAGTGTTGGTTCAACTACACCTTTTGAGAAATGTTGTGAAATGAGGAAACTTGACAACATGTCGTACCATGCACGTGGTGCTTGTTTGAGACTGTAAAGGGCCTTTTTGAGCCTGTACACATGCGATGGGTATTCCTGATCAACAAATCCTTCTGGTTGAGAAACGTAGACCTCTTCTTTGAGCTCGCTATTTAAGAAAGTCATTTTGACGTCTATTTGTAAAATCGTCATATTCTTGTTGGCTGCATTTGCTACGAAGATACGGATGGCCTCTTTTCTTGCAACCGGTGCAAAAGATTCCTCAAAATCGATTCCCTCCTCATGCCTGAATCCCTGTGCAACTAATATAGCCTTATTCTTTAGTACCCCGCCAAATTTATCTGTCTTGACCTTATAAATCCATTTAAGTTTGACCAACATAAGTTTATCTGGACACGGCACCAATTCCTAAACTTGTAGCCTTTCAAATTCATGAATTTATTCTTGCATTGCATCGATCCAAGATGGTTCGGTCATTGCTTGTTTTAATTTCTTTGGTTCAACATAAGTTAAGAAGGCATCAAAATAACACCACATGGCATCAGTTTTGAGTTGCTTTCTCGTGGAGACAGATCGAGAAAGATCTACGATCACATTTACTGTTGGATGATCCTTAGTCCATCTTCCAAGTGATTCGAATTGAGTGTGGATTGGTCCCACATTAGATGACGATCCTTGAGAAGTCGAGTATTCATGAAGAGATTCGTGAAGTGGATCATCATAAAAATGTGGCGTTTTTAGTGATTCTTCAAAACCTTAAGAAATAATTAAAGAATGTTCTTGATCTTGTGTTGATGGGATACTTGTTGATGGATCATCTTGGTTAATTGATGTAGACACAGGTGAATTAGCTAAATCAACAGATTTTGGTGCATTAACTACTAGAACTGGCAAGACAGCAATTGTTGGAGGATTAAAGTATTCATCGAACATAGGTTGGAACAAACAATTCCAATCATCTCTTTGTGATGGATTACAAGGTTGTTGAGGAATATGGTTTGAAACGAGTCCTGAACTGGATGTTGCAGGAGTCATTAATTGAAGCCCAGGTCCTGAACTGAGTTGTTCAGAAGCCATTGTCGCCAGCTCATCAAAATCGACATCGATAGTTTCAATGATTTTTCGGGTACGTCGGTTGTAGATACGGTAAGCTTTCTTCTTGGGTGCATATCCAATGAAAATGCCTATATCAGCTTTAGGTTGAAGTTTGCCCAAATCCTCACTATCATTGTTTGGATAGCAAAGTGCACCAAAGACATGAAGGTAAGATAGATCGGGTTTTTTTGTCATGTAAGAGCTCATAAGGAGTTTTTCCATGGCGACGCTGTATAATAGATCTGTTTTGGGTGTAACATGCGGTAGCGACTGCCTCGACCCATATAAATAAATGAGCTTATGCGAAGATTAACATTGTTCGAGCGGCTTCAACAAGAGTATGATTTCGCATTTCAACGACACCATTTTGTTGTGGAATGCACGCAACCGATGTTTCATGAGAGATACCAACACTCTTATAATAGCTACGCAGAGTTTGATTGACAAACTCAGTTCCATTATCCGTACGAATGTTCTTGACAGTTGCATTCAATCTAACTTGTATCATTTTCAAAAACTTAATTATGAAATCAGGAGCTTCATCCTTTGATGCTAGAAACTTCACCCATGTGAACCAAGAGTAATCATCCACAATGATGAGGATGTACTTTTTCCCATTTAGACTTGCAACACGCATAGGCCCACAAAGATCCATGTGTAGAAGATATAGTTTTTCCTGATTGGTGTCTTCAGGTTTAGGTTTATGTGATTGTTTCTTGCTTTTTCCCATTGCACATGCCGAACACAGATGATATTTTTCAAATTTTAATTTAGGAAGACCTCGTACAAGACCATTTTTAGCCAAATGATTAATAGCACCAAAGTTCAAATGTGACAATCGTCGGTGCCATAACCAAGATTTGGTCTTTGCGGCTTTGGACAAGAGACAAATAGGAGAAGACGCCATCATATCCCCAGTTGAAAATGTATAAGTTGGTTTCCCAAGATCCTAAGAGTAAATCAACACTTTCTAGATTCCAAACAAAGCACATGTATTTTCTAAAAGCTACTTCAAGATCTATGTCGCAGAATTGACCAACAGAGAATAGATTGTGTCCTAGTCCTTCCACATAATAAACCCTTGAAATTATGATATTCCCTATATGATAATCACCATACCCCATAATCTTTGCAATCTAGTCGTTATCGAACTTGACAGTACCGAAAAACTTATGAACGAAATTGGTGAGCTGAGAGCGATCTCCAGTCATATGCTTTGAACGTCTGGAGTCCAAATACCATAAAACAATTTAGACAACCTGTCATTAACAAGAGAATAAGAAATCCCCGAGATGTACCGGCATCCATTTTGTTAGAAATCATAGATTTTGCGATCTTAGGTTTTCTATCGGAACCAATAGTCTTAGGTACCTTAGGTCTCCTGGTATAAACTTTAGTTACTATAAGTTCTTGTGCAACTACTTCTAGAGGAATGGGTTCCCTAAGAGGCACTTCATTAGTGGTGGTAATCCTAGTTAAAGGGCACATATTTTCAACTAAAGTGAAAGTCCTTCCTGTAGGTCTTTAGTTATATCCAATTTTAGTAAACACTTTTCTTGTAGGTTTCCATTCTTCTTTATTTTTGGCTTTCTTAACAGACTTAGATTTAGAACACGCATTCATATCAGAAACAAATTCAAGAAAGCATAATTCATGTCTAGCATCAAACATTGAACTATTACATTTAACGCACATTAGCTCAAGATTTGTATTTAATTTGGAATGCTGCACATTTACATTTCAAGATGGTTCAACAACACAATTCAGTTTATTCAAACAAGACTTAACTATCCTACAGTGGTCTTCTACTTTATTCTTCTTATGGGTACTACTTAAAATCTGCAGGATCCTATCATTCTTTGTATTGTCTGTAGACTTTGACCTGCTGGATTTAGTAGACCGACTTACTCCTCTAGAAGTTGACACAGAATTGTTAGTGGTCTGTTTTGCCTGTATTAGGGAAGAGCCTAACTGTTTTTGGGATGTGCTTGATGATATGATGGGTTCAGCAGACCTAACTGTTTTCTTCTTATTGATAGGCGTGACATCAACTAATTTCTTACTAGGTTTGTGAATATCAGGGCAAGTATCTCTAACATAGCCTAGCAACTCTTAAATCAGCTTAACATACTTACAGGAAGAGTAAGATGCACTATCTAAAGGATTTAGTGATTTAGCTTGTTCGACTATCTCCCTAAGAATTGCAGCTTATTCCATAGTGTGCTTAAGGTAGTATATGTGAGTTTCCTTATTATTTTTATCCTTAGGAGCCAAGGTTACTGGATCAACCATATACATTCCTGGAGCAATAGTGGTAGCATTTGACACTTGGGCAACATTATCAACAATTTCCTTTTAATTTCCTAAGATCATTTTTAATGTTGTTATGACAAAAACCTTTTCCTGAAGTTGAGCATTTAAATCAGTAATTTCAACATACTTTTGATTTAATTGATTAACCAAAGATTCAGTATGTTCTTTAGCACGAACACTTCTTGGTTTAATTGAATCATAGAGCTGTTTATAACTCTGTTTCAAATGCTCATTTTTAGCAATTAGTTTTGCCACCCTATGTTCCAGTTCTATGTTGATGGTCTCAATCTTATCTATGTCTTTTTTCACACTGTTTGCCTTTAACTTCTCAATTATTGTGTCTTTTGCATGAAGCTCAGCTTTTAAATTGTTTAATTCAAACAAGTGATCAAATTTAGGTTCATTTTGATTCACAGATGTGTTATTCTTTTGAAAAATTTCTTTATTGAGTTGCATTGCAAGTTCAAGAGAAATGCAGTGTTGTTCAACTTTAGAAAAGCTTTTTGAAAGTCTATTATACTCATCTTTTTCAACTATGTTGTGTTGTTTTGATAAGCTCAACTTTAAGTTCCAGACACTTGTTGCACTTTTCAACATAATTCACAAACTCATTCATAGCAACAGAAGAATTCACATTCACAAAAGTATTCATATTCACAGAAGAATTTACAACAATATTAACAATATCTTGAGAAATGATTTGATCCAAGAGTCGATCTTTTTCAATCAAAAATTGTTTTTTTTTCATTTCAAAACACTGTTTGTCTACAAAATACTGTTGAACAACAACTTCCATCTGGTTAAAAACTGTTTGTACTTCCGTTACCTCATTTAAAAGATCTTTATCAAAAACATTAAATATGTCTTTTAAGGTCTTTAAAAATGCAATTATTTTGTTTAGAAAAATAATTTTAGTGTGTTCAAACCCCCATTCCCCTTCAGTTAAAGAATCAGGTGTAATCCGCTTTTTCACCATAGTGTCAAATTGACAAAGATGGTATTTAAGCTTTTTAAGGCTTGTATTAACCAGGCTTACCTTAGGAAGTTCCCGAGGAGCCTTAATTTTGACAGGTGATTAAGCAGATTGGTCAGTATGAGGGTGTGAAGTTTGTAACCGGAAAGCTTGTTCATCAAACAGTTTATGTTGTGGAACAAAATGTTTACCAAAATCTTCAGATAATCTATTTAACTCAGCATAATCATTTGGTTTAATGTTAACTTTCTTTTCTAAAATCATTAGATCACTTTGTTTTAAAAGCATTTTGGATCGACTCTCTTTCTCAAGCATCAAAGTCTCTTTTGAATCAGCAATTGAAATCACATTGGTTTCCTTAGCAATAACACTAGCATCATAAAGCATTGGCATAATCTGCTGAGCTTTCTTAAGATAGAAAGGATTTTGAAAACCAAGAGCTTGTTGAAGGTTGTTATCATAGAAAACTTATGGTTTCGTGAGCATATGCACAATTTACGTGGATTGACCCATTTTATAAACAATATTGTCCAGTTCTTTAACTTTCTTTTCCAAAGCAATTTCTTTATCAATATTCTTAGTTTCCTTTTCCTTGGATTCGTTTTTGAGAACATTAAATGTTTCTATTAACAATTCTTTTTCCTTTAATTGTTCAGAAAGAGTTTGTTTAAGAGAGTTAATTTCCTTTTCAAAATCCGCAAACTGTGCATTTTTCTCTCGAATTATATCATCCATTATAAGCTTATCTCTAGTACTTAAATCCACATTTTGTCTTTCTTCTAGCAATTTCACCCGTTCTTTGTATCTTTCAAGCTCAGCAAATAAGGATTCATTGGCAGTTAGATTGTCCTTATTGACTTTGTTTCAATTAGTTACTTGATTTTATAGTTGTTCAAACACATATAATATCATGGCATCTTGTTGTGCATAAGAATTTGTATCCTGAACAGTTGCATTTTGTGTTTCAAGCAGATACTGAGAGTAAGGAATGATATTGCTATCACTGGTTATCTTATTCTCTGGATAATTCACAAGATGAGTTTGTTCAGAATACAGAATCTCTTACATACTTTGATTTAGCATATCATTCTGAGTGATTTCAGAGTGTGGTACCTCGAAGAGAACATATGATCTGTAACTAGACAAAATGGCCAAAAGAACTGCTTTGGCTGTAGAGATCTCGTTACAGTCAGACTCATATGCATCCAAATCATCTACTTGATAAGCTGCATTGTTTGTAATGACTATTTGTGAAAGTGGACCTTCTACAACTCCAGGGTCTGCTAAAAATGCCAATTCCTCCTTATTCAGAACTTTACTAGATCCTTGTGCTTCAAACATAAGAACTTTATCCCTAAACCATGTAGCATCCCTTTTCCTCTTTGGCTTTGGGCACTGTTTTGCCATGTGACCTTCCCCTTGGCAGTTATAACACTTCACAACCCTTAGTTGACCTAAATTATTCCCTCCTGTTCCAGAGATGTTAGACCTTGTTCCAAAAGTACCAGCAACAAATGAACTTTATCTCCCCTGATCCGGTTAAACAGTCACCCTTCCATCATGAATAGTTGCTTGTTGTCTTGGGTTGGAGGAGTTTCTTAGCTGATTGTTGGTAGATGGGAAACAAGATGTGATGACAGTAAATAGAAATGACATCATTTTATTAATGGCATCAATAGGGTCATCTCCTTGCTTAAACACAGAAACTGCTAGACCAGAGTCTATCTAAGGAAATTCAGCGAGATGTGTTTGTTGATTAACTGTGGAGACAATATATTCAATTTGAGAAATGGATTGTGGTTGTGGACAAGCATCTTTATGTACTGTGGATGAGTAAGCATTAGGATACGGTGCTGAGGGATAAGTAATTGCAAGAGGTATGGATGGATAAGTAGTTGAGTAATGTTGTGTGGGATGAATTGATCCATATTGAGGAAACTGAGATGGTGAAAACTGTTGTTGGAACTAAGGATTGTTGTATGAAGACTAATAAGTGTTGAAGTAAGACGGTGTCATCTAATGATTCACAACTAGTGCAAGTGGATCTTAACTGTGTTCACGCATAATACGGACTTCATTTGCATGAAGTTCATGTTGTTCAAGATATGCATTAATCTGATCAAAGTTGGTAGTGTGCAAATCTTTTACAAGTTTGACATCAGTTACAAACTTACTCTATTCAGGTGGAAGACTGTTTAAGAACCTAGTATTGAACTAAAATTGCTCCAATTTCATTTTGTAAATGTTCATGTCATTGATCAGCTGAGTAAATCTCAAGTAATACTGATGAAGTGATTCCCCCTTGATGTGAGCAAACTTACAAATGCATCATACAGTTTACACTCCCATTCCTGCTTTGTCAATGATGTACCTTGCATTAGTAGTTGAATTCTTTCCCATAGATCCTTTGCAACTCTGTGATGATTAACGAGTGAATAGACATTAAATGGTAATCCTTGAAGAATGATATTAGTTGCCTTGAGATCACAATCAGCTTGAATTTTCTCAGTTGCAAACAATTCCTTATATTTCTTTGTCCTGGTCACACCATTTTCTTCAATCGTAGGCCAAATGAGTGGACTATGTTCGACTGATTCAAGTATCATTCTTCCATGCTCTGTGTTTTGCATGTATAGTTCCATTCTGCTTTTCCAAGAATCATATAGGTCTTTGTCCAACATTGGTGGACGATTGTCCGCACTAGAAAGTATCATGAATTCAGCAAGAGTAGTCATCGTTACTTAGGTTTGTTACAAGATTACTTGTTGATCGAACAATGATAAGAAGTAATTGTGTTAAAGTGATGTCCTTTGGTCTTGAGATTACACGGGATTTTACAATTCTTGATGAAACCAGAAAATAAGTAAATATGTCAGGGGATTTTATACACAACAAAAAAACGTATAAATTAGTCAAGCTTAATCAACGTATAAATCGGTTAAGGTAAATACGTATAAATCGGTTGAAACTAGAAACGTATAAATTGGTTAAGGTAGATACGTATAAATCAGTAATCGGTTAAGGTAGATACGTATAAATCGCCTGAATCTAAACACGTATAAATCAGTTGAATTGACTACGTATAAATTAGTTAAAGTAGATACGTATAAATCGGTTGAACCCAAAAACGTATAAATCGGTTAAGGTAGATACGTATAAATCGCCTGAACCTAAACAGGTATAAATCGCTTGAACCAACTGTGTATAAACTGCCTGAACCCAGTACGTATAGATCGGTTAAACCACACTTCAAAACCCTTAAAGATTTACTTTTTGACATTTTTCCTAAGATTTTCTTGTATAACTAGTAGTTCTAAGCCTAAAAGAACCTTAAAAATACAAACTTTATGGTTTTTAAGACAAAAAGTTTTGAAATCAAGATTTGTACTTTTAAAATCTTCGAACAAAAAACAAATGAAACAAAATGATGTTTTCTTGGATCATTGCTTATACACCTTGTATAACTAAGATACTAGATCCTTATACCAAAGTATGAGGTCATTTAGTGTTTAACAAATCGTCGAACCAAAAGAAAAACAAAGAAAACGTATAGAAAATCAAAGAGAAAAACACACACAAAAACTTGTTTATCACCCCATGGCTCTTGATACCAATTGTAGAATATTAGTAATCCTTGAACAATCACACAAAGAACTATAGAGAGAAAGGTTGGAAGGAAGATTCTAGTGAGAGAAAGTGAAAGAGAGCAAATTAGATTATACGT